>JAHZNE010005142.1:0-12757 GCA_027744055.1 Callyntrura sp. NNG-2020
GTGTAGAATGGTTGTTACCGTTATTTGGAAAGGAAGGATAGATGATACGATATAATAATGGCATGCATGACTTGGAGTAATAAAGATATGTGATGCCAATTTATGGCTGTTTACGGGAGCGAAAGAAATCCGCGCGACATTTTATTTTTTTACGATATATACTGACGACGAGGTCGATGATGGGGATCTACAAGGAGAAATCGGAGACGTAAATTCTTCCCGATAGGGGGTGACCTCTGGGGAATACAAGGGGAACCTAGTCACAAAAAATGGGGTTTAGAAAAGTACGAGAGAATAGGAGTCAAAGTCAAAGTTTTTGGAACGTAAGGTGATTGTTAATAACAAGAAGGGAGAAAGTTTACGGAAGGTGAGTGTGTAATTAAAAGATTTGTTGCTATCCTTTAACGTGTAGTCGTAGTAGTAGAGTGGCTGATGAATGTGTCTCTATAGACGCATCATCCCGATGATCATTGCGATCTCCGCTTCGATCTTTGTCGTCAGAAGACACTAATCGATATCAATTCAATCGTCTCTTTGGCACACAAGAAGATTCTCGGGACCCCCTACATCGTGATAGTTTGCTCCCGTTCCAGTCTCTATAGAGACAATAACGAGCATTAAGGCAGTTATGACCGTCTTTTTTTCTATCAATGCATCTCTTTCAAAAAATATATTTAGGTATATTATTTGCACTTACCTTGCTCCAGTTGCCCTTTTGTTGTTCCTCATTTTCTGGGGGAAAATCGTAATGATGGTGGAAAACAGGGGAGCAGACAGTTCTGCCGTGTTATTTAAGTTGTCATAGTAGTAGTAGTAATGGTAGGAAGAACAAGGAGAAAGGAGCAAAAATGAAAAGATTTTTTCCGCAGGAGAAATTTTTGTAGAGTACCCAGTAGAGAGGGAAAGTTTTATATGGATTGAGGAATGAACGGATGAATGATTGAATGAAAGGATGTGGAAGGAAGAAGGTACGGCGTTGTCACTCTTCTCACAGATTTCTTCTTTTTTTGTGAGGCGTACCACCACCAGCAGTATTGCAGTGATCGTCGCAGTAACAGCCGTTGGGGATGTGTCGTCGTTGTCGTCGTGAAAGCGAGGAGAGCACTTCAATTAAATACGTTGTCGTCGTAAACCATCAAAATGGTGCAAAAATGTATATGCGTTGACGTATAGAGAAACCCGAGCATGAATGCGGAGGGACTTTTTTCTGACTTTTTCTCTTTTCACCACATGACTGCTGCCATCATCGCCACTTTTCAGGATGAGTTTTTGCTCATTTAATGAGTTGCAGACATGCATTTGAAGAATATGTTTGGGAGACGAGAGAGGAGGACACAACGACAAGGGAAACGAAGGACTCTTTTTTCCTGTGAGCGAAGTATGGAGGTACCTACAAATAGAGATGGAGGGAACAGGCACTTTTCCGGAGAGGAAAAGAAAAAAGTGGAAAAAAGCCTTTTAATTGCATTCCTCCTGATTTTCCCGCTATACTGGCAGAGGGAAGACTATTCATTAAGATGGTGAAATGGGAAGCTCATCATGACGATAAGACGACGACAATGTGGTTTTTTCCCTTTTTGCATGTTTTCATGTCCGTACAAAGTACGTAACCAAAGCGGAACAGAGTGAAATGAATAAAGCAGCAGCAGCGGCAGCAACGTTGTCTCATTTTAAAAAAGAAGAATGAATAAACTTTTTCCACTTTTCTCTCTCTCTCTCTCTCTCTGCCTCTCTGTTGCTTGCTGGTTGAGTTGGGAGAAAGCAATAAATAGGAAAAATACTTGGAGTCGTTATGTGTAATAATCTATGGGTAAAAAATGCCCATAAACACAGAAGTCGTCTTTTCTCTCAAGAAAAAGAGAAAATAATAAAATGCTTTATATATTTCTATTTTTACTCTTCTTCTTGTCTACTATGTCGCGTACACAGAGGGAGAGAGAGAGAAAGAAGAAAAGGGGGGTACTCCAGCGCGTGATATTTTTGAAGAAGAAGCAATAGCAGCACACAGCAGCCATATATATGTACTACCCAGTTTTCACATTGGTACGCACAATTTTTCTGCTAGCCTACTCTTTTGAGTACTTTTTTCAACTGGGAAATGGCTTTTTATACCCTCTGTGTGCATTCTCGCGCTCTCTCTCTCTCCCTTGGCGTATGTGTGTATGGGGTTACATTTCCCCATCTTTTTATTACAGCTTGTGAAAGAAGGCAAAAAAGAGAAATGGATGGATGGGGGATGCAAAGTAGCATGAGAGAATAATTATCCTTACATGTATTCATTCAGTCATTCATTCATTCCTTTACGGTGACTACATTTCCTTTTTACTTACTTTTCTTCGTCTTCTTTGCTGCTGCCACAACTTATTATACAAGGCAGCCAGTGTATACATCGCTTAAAGAGCTCAGCCATGTGTCTCTTCGTTTTTTATTCTGAAAAAGTATCCTTGCTCACTTCAATACTTTCTCCGCAAAAAGCAACGATGCAACACTAATGGGCCCCTTTTGTATATTTATTACCCGGCCATGGAGTAGTGGTAGAGTCACCACAGCAGACACACACTCACAAGGAGAAAAGGGTATTAGGGTTTCTGTTTATGTTCATGTGTGTGTGGGTGTGTGTGTGTGTTGCAATAAGAATAATAATAATAACGGTAATGCTCGTGTTGGTTGCTGTGATGGCTGGGGCTTCTTCCTTCAATGCAAGATATATTTTAGTGGTCTTAAAAATAATAATAATACTAATGTTAGGAAGAAGAATGTCATTCCATATTTTTCTTTTGACTGAGCCATAAACTGGGTAGAAGTGAAAAGAGAGAGAGAGAGAGAAGATATCGTACAACGGTCCTGGTAGTACAGGGAAGAAAAGCAGGGTAAAAAAATGGTGGGCCCATTTTGTAGATAGGTCTCCTGTGTATAAATAATACGGTGAAGAAATAAGCTTACAAATATTTTATGTAATGGCTAAGGTGGAGGTGGTGGTGGTACTAGCGATGACGGTGAAGGGAACAAGCTCGTGTGTCCGGGTATGTCTGTTTGTTGTAGGTATCTTTGGCACAGGCAGAGAGATGTTCTTCTGGGTAGGGTTTTAGGGGCAGGCATGGTGGTAGAGTGATAGGGAAAATAGAGAGTATTTACTGGGTGCCATATGGGAGGGGAAAAGAGGATTTTATGGAAATGTCTTATGATGATGGTTGATAGTGAAGCCTAGCCATCTAGGGCTCTTCGGAAGGCAAACTGCTGCGAATTCTTATGTTTTAGAGGGAAATGCGTTTAAAAGTGGGGGTTTCAATGCGACGAAAGGAAATGTGTAGGTAGCTTGGTGCGTAGGGTATATGGTGGTGCGTACACATGTGGACGTTATAGCGCTTTAATTCTCTGTGGAGTGTGTCAAATTCTCTGCTGCTACATTTATTCGGGGTCTTGTTCATTGCTTTTCCATTTGGGAAGTACCCCCGTCACACCACAGTCGGCTTCATCCATATCCCAGTAAATTCTCCAATGGTCATAATAACCAACAGGGAAAATGTGTAATAATCGAGGCAATAACACAGGAGGAGTAAAAGATGGAAACGATATGCGGAGACTCATGATGTGTATGTGTGTGTGTGTGTGTGTGTATTTGTGTGTGCATTGGGTCGGGTGATTGTAGTAGTGGACTCCCTGCTGTGCCACTGACAATGTATCACCCCGCGTTTCAACGATTTTTTTCGCACTTTTAACGGAAAACAGAGGGCAGAGCGGTACGGACGGGACGGGGTAGTGATACGTTCAGACGTATGTGGACATGCTTTTATACACATAAAAAACGTCCTCATTCTTCATGATTATGTAAATGGGAGGGTCGTTCTCGGCGTGGAGAGAAAGTTGGGGCTTGCAAAAAATGAGACAGTAATAGCGCAAAGGGTATGATTATCATGGAGGGTTATGGTATCTACAGCACATTTTGGTACTTAAAATGGAAATATTAATGGGGAAAATGGTGATGAGTTTTGCTCCCACCATCACCACCGTCACTTCGAGAGTATTTCATGAGAGGATGGGCTGAGGGAAAATGGGAAGGAAAAAAAATAGGGAGACCACACAAAACAGAAAAGAGAAGAAAAAAATATGTTGTGATAAAGAGTCACATTTTACTGTTTTACATTTGCACTTTATTTGTGTCATCAACTTTCTCGGGTTTGTTGTTTTTTTTTTGTTTTTGTTTCGCGCGAGAGAATTTTTTATCTGGCAAAAATGTACTCATAAATAATGTCCGTGTATATGTGTGTGTGGGTAATCTTTTGTTATTATGTCATGTAAATTAACGAGTTTATTTTCTTGCCTTTGTTTTTTTCCCACATAACTTATTTAAATGCAATTTTATTTTAGAGTAAAATGTGTTTCGCACAGGGGGACTTTTTGTACTCCTTTTACTCTCACGTTGTTTTTGGGGACGTTTTGGGAACTTAAAAATTATAATCTCTTGTAGTGTTTTTTCTTCTTGGTGGAGTCAAGTTCAACTTAATGTTCATTGTCAACTAGACGTGATGGGTATAGGAACGCGCGAAAGAGGGAAAGGTCTAAACGAAGGGAGAGTCACAGAGGTCTATATATTTTTTTTCGGGGAAATTGACGGTGATGATGGTGCCACCCTATTAGATATGCATTGTTGCATGCATAATCGGATCATTTTCTCTGTCACACTTGGTGTCGTGTGAGTGACGTACTCTTGTTTTTTATGGGGTTCCTTCGTACTTTGGAAGGTTCAGAGACATTAGGTTTTTGCGTGGTTTTCCCAGTAGTGAGATGAGTGTTGTAAGACTGAAGAAAAATACACGAGAGGGAAAGAGAGAGAGAGAATTCACTCAGAGAGCGCAAAGAAACCCATTATGTAAAGTATATGGCGGTGACATTCTACGTGTAATAATGCATGTCTTTGCCATCTTATTTTTTTTCTGTCGAAATTTCCTTTTTACATAGACTTCTTGCATATCTTAAAGTGGAAAACGGAGAGAGGAAGAGAAGGATCCCTCCGGTGCCTCAGAAAAGCAAGTTTTTTATAGGACACCTATCTTAGTTGTGGACTTTTTGTTTCGGAATTTTCCAAATTATTTATCTACGTCTGTTAGTCCGACCCCGTCCATTTAATTTCAGACTTGTTTTAGTGCCTGTAAATGTAGCATATTAATTTTCATGGTCGTGGAGACGAGAGAAGAAGAGAAAAAAAAGAAAAAATATGGGATCGTGATCGTAACTGACGAAAAACTGACTGAGAGACGACAACGACTATTGTCAGAGGGTAGTATATAGTAGAGGTAGTAAAACTGAAAAAAAAGAAAGTAGTTTTTCCTTGGCCAGAGTTGTGTTTTCTCTCTGGTTGGAAAGGTCTTTTACCAGAAAACAGCAAATATATTGCCTAGTTACTGGGAAGGAACAAGTTTGGCGAGATGGAGAGCGAGAAAGAAATAAAAAGAAGGGAAAAATTACTTTTGATCCACTGTTTTTTCCCGTTGGTACGTATATGGATGTTTGCTTCGAATGTATTTTTTCACTCGTGTATTTAGTATTCCGCCATGGTATTCCCAACTTACAAAGACAAATGGAGCTACATTTATTTTTTCCCGTTTGGCTGTCGAGTATTAACTTTTTTGTTGTTGTTGTTGCTGTTGATCATGATCACGACGGCGGCGATGATGATGATGATGATGACGACGACGATGAGAATGATCCGAACGAACGATAAAAAATAACGGTAGCTATTTTCTTCTTAGAACATCCAAAGAGTACATAATAGTCGGAAAACATTTCCACATAACTAGTTGCATTGCCTACGTCGTCCGCCAACGTAGATACATTCACGACCCAGCAAAGAAACGTGGGTATTTTGGATGAACGGACGAACGAATTTGTAGTTACGTATTTTGAATTACATCACATCCCATTGATCCCATCCATTAGATTTGTTCCCCCTTGTGTGACGTGACTTAACATTTAATCTTCTTGTTGCTTTTAAAAAACACGATCGTATTTGTATACGAGTCCACACATACTCTATATGCCGGCCCGACGGTAAATATACTGGTAGAAGCACTAAGAATGTAGAGAGAGAGAGAGAGAGAGAGAGAGAGATCGCGCACCCGAAGAAAGAAGGATGTGTAATTGTGTAAAACGATTAAAATGGCACATGATGGGGCAAGTAAATAGGAAAAATGTGAGTAAGGGATTACCGGATATATCATATAGGAGGAGGGTATTAGCGAGAAAGGAAATAAATAGAGGATCATTATTATTATGTTCTTTTTCTCGGCGAAAACAGAGAGAGAAAGCTTTCCTGGGGAAAGACGTGATCTATATATTTATTACTGGAATCTATCTCCTCTCATGATGATCATGATGATGATGATGATAATCAGCAACACACGACGGACTATAAAATTTGCTTGGTCTACTAGTCTCTCTCTCTCTCTCTGGGATTATCTCTCTGCCCGTTTCGCCGTCGCGTCGTCATCAGCGTTGTTATATTATAATTGAATTGACTTCATTTCTTTAGCTCATGACTGTCACGAACATTTTTCTGATTAAAAGCTATAAAATATTTATACTACTGCTGATGTGTCTATCTGTATACTTAATATGGATATGGGGAGAAAAGACGCAGTGAAATTAATGCATGTCTCTTTGTCTACATTTTTTTCCAGAGTCTCCAGCATGTTCCTCACGGAACTGGGAAGTTTTGTTGCTGCCATGTTATTCGCAGTACATCCGATACACACGGAAGCGGTAAGTGGATTTCATTCCGTTTTAATGCCTTTTTTACGCACATCACAGCAGCTACATTTGTCCCGGACTATTTATTACTTTGCTACTGCTGCTGCTGCTGTTGGATCGCAGATAAGTCGTGCCAAATTATTACTTTTTCGAACAACAACAAGGAATGTAGGCTCCACAGGGAGAAAATTCTTGTTTTGTCGCGCGCGCGCGCGACCACGTAGTACTACTCCGAAGGGAGCGTATTTTTTGTCATATTCAGTCATTAAAAGTCAGGCGATGATATAATGATAACGCTAATACACTATAAGGGAAAGCATTTCGTTTTTAGCAGAAAAAAATAAAATGCGTGTATGATGGGGTAGTCGACGTAACACGAAAAAAACGAACAAAAAAAGTTTTTACTGGTGGTGGTGGTGGTGGTGAAGTTTTGTTTGTGTTTTATGACTTTTCTGAGAAAAAACCGTTTTTGTTTTTTATTAGAAACTAAATGACCAGTTGGTCTTTTTATTGTTTTGCTGTTCGGCCTAAAGAGGAAAAAATGTAAAGAGAGAGGGAGATTATGCCTGTGTTTCTTTTATTCGTCCTGTTCACCAAAGGGAATGAGTTAGAAGGGTAATATCGTGTAAGTTATATGACTGTCGTGAAAATGATGATGGTCTTTTGTCGCCATCGTCATTGCCTTCATATCGTCGTCGTCGTCCTCGTTCTGGGGATAATGTCACCTTTTAGCAGAGTTTAGTGTAGGGATATACATGGTTACACGGGGTATATATAACGAGAACTCTCGCTCTCAATCCAGTCGCAATTTTTTGCGTGACCAATTATTCTTATGGACGGATGATGATGAAAAGGATGATAAAAAATGGGAAAGTAAAAAGTAGACATTTATTTTCGCATGTGAATGTAAACGAACATGGCGCCTGGCTAGGACGATGTATTTTGCGATATAAAAACGATTGCGAGTTAGCGAGCGGCTCGCGAGCTATTAAAACAACTTTTGGGTAGTTTTAATGTTCCGGGAGAATTGTATCACACACACACGGACCAAAAAAATGTTTTACGAGGAAAGCGAAAAGAGGAGAGAGAGAGGGAGAGTAGTCGAATCAGGAATATAATATGGAACCTCAGCAGCGGCAGGCTGTAGTTAAGAGAGAAGTAAAAGCGTTCAACAAACTCCTCTAATATTTTTTCCACTTCTGTTTAAGTTGTCGCAATTCTACGGCTGTATGTTGGTAGCGGTGGTAATTACTGCTCTCGCTTTCCCGCTTAGTTGCTTATATTAAAAGTTTCCTCTCTCTCTCTCTCTCCCTTTCTCAAAGGAATATTTTATCGCCAAGGACTCTCTCTCAGTTACTGCCCCGAAAATTTGTGTATGAAAATGAAATGAAAAGTTGTGTAATTTTGTTTTTGTTGGAGGACGACCGTTATGAGGGCCTACTTATCTTGTTCTACACTCTCTGCGTGGTCACAAAATTCATCATCATTGGGGAAAATGAAAGACCAGGCAGACCAAAATGTTTTTACCACGGGGAGAGCGAGAGAGAGAGAGAGAGAGAAATGACACGTGATGCCAGGCCTAAAATACAACACAAATTATGTACATATGTAAAATATGTTACTTCACAAAAAATGACGTATGACATCATGACTGAGAATTTGGTGGATCTTATTGGCGTTTTGTGTTTACTTTATGTTTTTCCTGGATCCCGTCTGCCAGGCGGAAGGATAGAAAGTAAAATGTGGATTTACAAAACTACTTTATTTACATTTGCTACTGTATTTCTTCCACCGCTGCACAAACACACGACTACTAACTACTACCACTACTGCTGCTGCAGTTTTTTGCCATTGCCATGTGTGTGTATGTGTCTGGTTGGGCTCTCAAATGTAAAAATTATGAAAAATTTCGTTATTTATTTTCCCAGAAAATAAAACATTATCTTTCCGTTCCACACTACACATTTATCATCATTGGGGAAAATGCAGACGCTTATCATAATGTATTTGCATTTTCTTCCAATAAATATCCATATTAAATGGTTAGAGGGGGTGTAGTGTTACAGGCAGCTTCCTTGCACGATTCCCCTTCTGCGTTTTCATTTTATTTTCCTAAAAAGTATTAAAAGATATTGCGAACGCACATATATATAATACAAAATACATTTATACACATCGGAATTGGGAAGGAGCAGCAGCAGTAGTAGTGTGTGCTGTTATGTAAGGAAGAGCAGCAGAATAAAAATGTACACGGGTTTGTTGTCGTTACGTTTACTGGAGATGATGATGACGCTGGCAGGCACATCCTGAGAGAAGAGAGAGAGGGNACACGGGTTTGTTGTCGTTACGTTTACTGGAGATGATGATGACGCTGGCAGGCACATCCTGAGAGAAGAGAGAGAGGGTACAAAGGGAACATCATGAAACTCTCTCTCTCTCCGTGTGTGTCTGTATGTAAACAACTGCGTTTTCGTCTATAATTTTATATTATGTTATTTATACGGCTCGTTTGATTAGTATTTACCGGAATGTACAAAATGTTGTTGTTTGTTCCAGTCTCGCAAGAGAGAGAGAGAGAGAGAGAGAGAGAGAGAGAGGCAAGACAAATAAGTAGTCGGTAAGAGAGAAGGCCGCGCGTGTGGTAGTGGTGTAATGTTACTTTGCCCCCTAATTTTCCCAGCTTCATCATCACTATGCTGCATTTACCCAAGCAACGCCGGGCGGTAGTTTACTGGGATGGGGAACTAGAGGAATGATGATGATGATGATAATAATAATAATAAGAGTAATGTAGTATGTACATGAATCAAATTATGAATTATGGATTCCTTTTGCTTTGAGCTATTATTTCGGTTGGTCGTCCTCTTTCCCGGCGTTCGCTCGTTGCGCGTTCCCTTTGTGTGTGCTCTTTTCTTCTCTTCGCCTCTTTGACTCATTTAAGCTATTTAGCATGGCACCCCACAAACTAAACTCTTGTCTCTTTCCCTCTCCCATCTTTACGGCTCTTTTGCTCAACAACAACATTTCTCCCATTTCTCCTTTTTGGCTGTTCGATTGTGTATGTGTGTGTGTGTGATAGGAGTAGGTAGTGATGGTAGCAAACGGAGAGAGTTAGGAGAACATGTGTGCCAAACATTCCATTCCACTCCTCTGAGTTTTCTGTAGTAATATTCATGTTTTTGCATAGGGAATCGCATTGTTTTCGTGCCAATGAATGAGTAACAAGGGAATTATTATTGGTACACAAACACAATGCTGGCAACATCACCATTCCTGCTCCCACCACCATTACCGCTCCTATTCTCTTCCTGAACAAGGAAGGTTGGCAGGAAGGAAGGAAACGGGGATGGGGAATAATTTCTCAAACAAATCGAGAGTGTAGTAGTAATAATGTACAGTACATAATGTAATAATTTATGTGTAATGTTATACCAAATGGGGACGACCAACGAGCAACTTATCATGAAATGATATTACGTGCTAGTTGTGTGTAGGTATAGTAGTAGTAGTAATAGGAGTAAGCATGAGTACCATTATCGTTTTTTGTCTTCTGTTTTTGTACGTCGCCTCAATCTAAAATTATCTGTTAAGAAGCTTCTTTGATACGCGGGAAATGAGAAGGAAAGACGGGAACTGTCGGTAGCGGCTGCCTAAATAATAACAAAGTTGTGATAATGTTGTATACATGAGGCTCATACAAGAGGAATGTTATTGGGAAGAGGAGAGGAATGAAGAAAGACGCAAAATTAGAGAAAATGGCCAAAATACCGTCATCATCATCATCATCATCAGAAAACAGTTTACATTTGTGGTAAAGCTTATAAGTAAGTGTTGTTACCTAACCGCGCCAATAGCGGCAACCGGCAGGATGATGGTAGACGGAGCAAAAGCCACGACGACGACAACGACTACTATCATCATCTGTCGGCTTAAAATGCCAAGGAAGACAGAGGATGAAAGTGGAGGAAGATTGGGCGTCTGTGTGATGTTATAATAAGAAAATTTATGTTTCCGCCAAGGAAAATAATTACTTTTCTATTACCGCTTATATATAAATGAGTGTTTTCATTACGAGAGAAAAAGAAAGGAGCTCTTTCCACGTTCCGGGAAAGAAGGGAGGAGAGACGAGGAGAAGATGATGATGATGCTGCCTACTGTCATCACATCATCGTTCGCATTTATCGGGGGTGTGTGCGCTCTTATCCCTTACGGCTACACCAGTTTGATCGTTTATTTTTCCCGGGGAATGCGAGTAAACGACAATAAACAAACAAATAACATGACAGCAAAGACGATATTATGCAATAAGGTGGGGGTATTTATGGTTGTGTTGATGGCGGAACCCCTAAATATGCTAGCGACGTTGGCGTCCCCTTTGAAACGGGAAAATATGCGGGAAAGGGGGATACAGTAGATATGTAATAGCATGTTCAATAATTGACAACATTAATAGGAGTGGTGGTAGTTGGCAAATAAAATGGGTTGTTTGTAATTCTAAGGAGCAGCGCTATTTTTATCCTTATAAGAGAGCGTGTTAATAGGAATTACTGCTAATGGAAGAACATAACTGGGGAAAATATTGAATAGCGGGTCTTTTATCAAAGTACCTACCATAATGATCATCATCATCACTACCACCACCACCACCCCCACTCTAAACGCAAAATGTATAAATGGCTTTGTGTAAACAGCCCGGGTGGTGGTGGAGGTGCAAATGCACAAATTTCTGGGCACAACAAACTGCCTTTCATTTTCTCTTTGTGAGGACGTTGATGTAGATGATAAAGAGTGCATTTCGCTTTTAATTTTATTTTATCGTCAAAAAAATGCAGGAGTAGCAGCAGCTGCTGCTGCTGCTACTGCCACTCTACCTCTTCTCTCGTCAGCTAATGCACACACGACATTGACTCAATAACAACATTAAATGCAATTTGCCCTGGGAAAGTACATAGAAGGTGAAAGAGAGAGAGAAAGAGCGGGTGAAAATGGAAAGGCATATAATGCACATGGCGTGGAGAGAGAAAGCGGTGACGAGTGTGTGTGTGTGTGTGTGTGTGTGTATGCTTTGTGACGTTGTTAGTTTTCATTTTACGGGAAAGTGCATAATGGCTAAGTACTTATATGTTATTATGGCTTTTTTGAGGGAGGGAGAGAAGAGAAACGGAGTAGTCTTGTTTTTCATTTTATGAACACTGCCGTAAAAGGGGTTTTCTCTCAACACAAAATCTCTTTTCCCCACCGCCTGCTCCTGTTGCCTTTACTTTTGTAAAATAAACTAACAAGAAGTGAATGAGGGAAATAAAAAACAATAGAGTTATGTGAACACTCTTCATGCTTCCACGTTGAGCAGGACGACGACGACAGGAGAAAGTGAGTTTTTCAGAGTGCAGTTTATATTTTGGGGGTGGAGGTAGTAACTTGATGGTTAAAGGGAGGCTGCTGTTACATATCAGACGAGGAGGTATGTACATAATAGAGACGCAAATACCTGGCTTGGTAAGTGTCGACTTTGGATTTTATGGGGAGAAGGATAAAGAAAGACAAAGAGCGAAGGGAAAACTGAATAGAGAGAGAGAGAGATGGAGAGGGAGGTGGAGTAGGTAGAAATGAAAAAAGTGATGATGATGGCGTTGTGGTGGTGTACGTTGGTGGTGGGGAGAGGGAGAGAGAGAGAGGGCGAATAAAAGGTAGCCATGTTTCGAGTTGTTTTTAGAGAGATTTTTAGTGTGGAGGTAGAAAATGAGCTCCTTCATCATCACAACAACGGCGTCGTCGTGTACACACACACAGTACAAGAGCAGAAGCAGCAGACGAGGCTTTTTTAATGCGTGACTTTAGAATGGAGAAGAAAAGATGAAATAATAAAAACAGGCTCTTTTATGGCGTCAGTCGTAAAGTTGATTATGGAAAAAGCTTTTATGGTCACTGTCACCTGTTCCCGGGGTTCGACTCTCTTTCTCTCGCTTATTCACTCTCGCTCCGATTCCAGGAAGGAGAAGGAAGGGAAAAA
>JAHZNE010005144.1:0-32179 GCA_027744055.1 Callyntrura sp. NNG-2020
TGAAAAATGATTTGCATTAAACGCCCCATTACACTTTGCATGTAATTCTGAAGAGCACATTAGTACCACTGCACAGATGCATAATGCATGAGACATTCTCGTGAGTATTCAATAGTCTATATATTCATATTATTATATTTGTCAACGGCCTTCAAGATGTTGGTGCCAGTATGAAAGACTTTTGTGAAGTACTCTCAATTCCTTCAGCGTTCTTCTTCTTTTTTTGCCGAAAAATTGTCATCATCATCATTATCATCAGAGACAGCAGCACCCTGTGCTACAACTTGATCAGGAGAGGCTTGGCGATGAAACTGCATTTGCACAGTTTCAGCCTCTCTTTCTCTCTTGACGAGCTGAGACTACATCAGTGATGATAATGATGATGATGACAAGAGTTGAAGGAGCAAAGAGATGTGTAAATGAGGAGCGATCGAGAAAAAAGCAAGCATAGGAGGAATTCGTAATTTGTAATTTGTAGTCAAAGTCTTCCTTCAGTGTAAACACAACTTGCATCTATTCCCCTTTGACGGTAAATTGATTTTTTCTTCAGCGTTGCCACTCTTTCTTCGAGTCTCTCTTGAAACTCGCACACTTTTCATTTTAGCCTTCAATCCAATTTACGTTTCCCTCCTCCTTGCAAAAAAGGAGGAGGAAAAATATATTGAAAGTAAAAAAAATAATGCCCTTCGCATAAAAACGAGAAAAATGCATGCAGCACAATTCGGATTGGGAGAGATATTGAACGATACAAATATGCATACTTTTACTAACTGTGGAAGCAAACGAACAGAACCGCATTAAACTAACACACTGTGAGTCTAGTTATGCGAAAATGCGAAACAACAGAAGAAAAAAATTACATCTGGATTGCTTTTACAACTTTCGTAGAGATTTTAAGGCGGGAGCAGGTTTCCTTTTTTCGTTACCATTTCATCACAATTTCACCGGGTTTTTTCTTTCTTCTCCAACGGAAATAGTTCCGCCCCCACTTTTGCTTTGCGTAAGTATTTTTAGCTCTCATTTCAACAAGGACCTTTATTACTTTTTGGACACTTTTTTCTTTAGTTATCCTCTCTTTCTCTCTTTCCGGAACCCCTCCCGTTTGACTGGCATTTTTGTGTCATTTGCGTATACTGCTGACTATATGAATGCTACTTACCTATGCAACGAATATACTTGTCTTTTATTCAATCTTATCGTGTGTGTATGCTCCTGTGTGTAATGTACATGCATTCTTTCCATCTTGTCCTGTGTAATAGCCAGTTAAAGTGTCCATTTTATTTCGGCTGTTCTTCCTTGCAGGTTATAAATCTGTCCTTTTCGAAATGCAGCGTGATGTAACAACGGCGCACAAAAGTGTTAAGTCAAACAGAAAAAGTACAACGGGGCAAAACTACATCTGCACGACAATTTTGGGGTGGCGGCGTGTCTGCTGCATCTGTCAACGCTTTAAGATTTACCACTCTCACTCTGATGCTGCCACAGTAACAGCAGCAGTCGTATTCGTTTAAATTTAAAATGCGCTTTAAAACGGCACCGAGTACAAAAGTAAAAAGTGAAGGAGAAGAATGAGATGAAACACCCAGCACAGGTGCGTTTTTTCCATTGCAAACAAGACTTTTATTCATTTCGACTTGTAGCCTTGCAAAAGAGAAAAATAACAAAGTATACACACCACTCTCTCTCTCTGTACTTCAATTCCATTTTTGAACAAAAGCCACACTTTTTCAGGTTTGGGTGATGACCGACCAACCTGAAACTTTTCATCTGTTCACGGTTGGTGTTGGCACCCTCACAACTTGTCAGGGTGTTTGTTCCACGTATCTACTATACACGCGTGCATACAGATCTCCGCAAACTTTGTCGCTTCTAGCTCGTTTTTTTCATTACATAGTCGGGGCTACTCGCTACACTTAGGCATACTCCCTATATCATAGATCATCTATAGACTTTACGTGACTGATGATACATGTAAATACAAATATAGTAAGGAGCCTCTACTACCTAATAAGAAAAAAACGAACTACAACTTTCCCATTTCAGAAATTAGATACTATACAACCTGTATGTATATGTACACGTGCATAACAATAATTTACACTAAAGTATTCCTTCATTAACGATAAACTTATGAAAATGTAATGTACGACTTGAGTTGTAATTTTGTGTGGGAGTTTGTTTGCAACGTTTGCGTTGGTTAAGAAAACAAAAGGGAAATTAGGAAGAAAAAAGGAACATTAGAAATGTAGCATGATTCCGCAAGCAGCAATAGTGGTACCATTGAATCCCTTTGACATGCCGGTTTTTTTTTATCGTAGGGAGTTTCCCGTAAATTTACGAGACAACCCACAATACCATTCCCCATGAAATCCTCCACCTTAAATCCATAATGATAATAATAAGGACCATTCAATGTAAAATACTAAGAGAAAAGAAAAAAACACACAACCCATTATCATCATAGAGTATAAACGAGGATAAGGTATGTACCACTTCAAAAAATAGTTTCCCCTCTCCTTCTGTTACCCGTGTGCCACATTTCTAGTGCACAAAACAGATTATGACAACGAAAGATGTTGCTATGATGATCTTGATGAATGCATGTAAAATTTTAGTAGTATATAGGTATCCACATTTATACGAACTTAAACTGTGAGAACCGCGTGGTTACAGTTACAGACTTCCATACTTTTCCTTTTCTTCGTGGTGTTTTCGCAAGATGTGATCTCTGATGGTATCTTTCTTATGTTCTTTGGACATGTGAGGTGATGACCTTGTCTGGCCAGCAGTTTATTTTATTTCATTACATGGCTCTCGCCATTCTCATATATACACACGCTTTTGTATTACCCACGTATGAGAACCGCTGCCTTGGCACCTATACGACGTTAGCCACACATACACACCATCTATCTATACATCCTCTTATGCCACATATTGGACATAACTATGCTTATCCCTGTTCCTGCTTTTCACTCGGTTGTGATCCGTACACTACTATCCGCATCGCCAGTGCGGTTACTTTTATCGCAGGGAACGAACGAGTGGGTTTGGATAAACCAGACCAGATGTAAAATAGGATTGTCACGTTGAATTTTTTAAAACGCGACAGAATGCTTAGGTATGTCAAGCACGGGATAAGCCGCCTATGGAAATGAAACTTTTCGATACAACGTCTCTTTGTTCCCTCTTAGATTCACAGATTCCACTCCGCTAGAGAGACAGAGAAAGAGAGAGAGAGAGAGGGAAACATGCATACACACAAAACGGCTTTGATACAAAGGGCGGCCGTCTAGATGTCTGGATTTGTGTATAAAACAACATGCACAATTTAGCATTTTGTAATAATGTCAAAGAGAACTTCAGAGAGAGATACCTAAAATTCTCATGAGAACGATTTATTTTATTTTCTCCATAATATGTACGTGAGCATATACCTCTATGCGTCTATTGCATGAATGATACATAATATTAGTAATTCTCCCTTTGTTTGTGTGTGTGTGTGAGTCTGTACGAGTGTTCAACTACACGTAGTCCGTTACATAGTTCAGAATGGATTTCAATGGCAGTCGTCGTGTCAGTATGTGTGTAGTTACCGGTAGGGAATAAAAAGAAAAAGTGTCAAATGCGCTCAAAGGTGCGATATAACACTTTTCCTTTATTTTTATGACTTGTCTGTGTACATACAACGGGTCGCTACATATATACTTTCTGTCATGATAAAACATCATCAAACAGGCAGTGGCCATTTAACAATATTTTTTTCGACAAGATTAGACAGGAATAGCAGGATTCTAAAATGTGGAGCTTTCCACCGCTGATTTTATACAGACAGCCACGCGTAAACAGTGTGCCTTATTTGCAGTTATCCAATTCGGTACATCGACACACCAGCGTCCTTTCTATTTTTTTCGCATGCATGAAAAATGAAGTGGATGAGTCCTTTCCGTAAACTCCCAGGACGGCTTTGCAATCCATCTAAATTGACCTCAGCAGAGCTCTTGAGTACCAGCGTAAAAACAGAAAATAGAGGACAATAGGGAAAATGTTGGAAGCTCCTCGACTGGTTTACTGCTTTCAAAGCGCCTCTGTTCTCTCCAGAACACACTACATTTGGAATTAAACACCGCTCATCAGAGTCTACAATGAAGTACCTATAATAACAATAATGACCGGGCTGCAATTTTCCATTATACCTCCCCCGTGGAAAATTCATTCAAGGTCTAACGACAATGGCGGATGGGCAGTTGGAGAAAAACGACATTGGCGACAAACCAAAGGATGGGTCGTACGAAAATGTGCTCTAGATCCAGGGAAAATGATGATTACTATAATAACACGTTGCGTATCGCCTTTCTTTCACTACAACTTTCTCCCTGTTCTACCAAATAGTGTTTCTACGAACGGTGTATATTTTAAGCATTTACATACAACACGCCAACAGGAATATTTTACCTGGGAGAGAATAATAACAGGAGAAGCCCGCCACGTGAGGATCTAAACACGGCTTCTCAGCACAACAGCAACAGCAGTATTGAAGAGGAGAAACTTGTCAAAAGTGACAGACATTTATGAACAGACATGCTAGCACTTCCAGCGCAATGGCAGTACTCATCGAACAAGGGAGAGTGAAAACGTATCATTTTCTCTCCACTCAACAAAGCTCCGCAGCAGCAATTTCCTTTTCAATAAAAATCATGAAGAAAAAAAAGAAGCTTTTCTCAATTGTCCTCTCTGCAGAGTTTTTGGAGTACAGGGTCGTCTTTGTGTATGTACGACATGTATGGAAGCCAAAGTTGGGAAAGAGTCTACACAATTTACTCTGTCTCGAAAAGGAGAGTTTTGAACACGTACCGTCGTACCTACAACTTGTATGTACATTAGTAGGCATCGTCTTCTTTTTCATCTTGGTTTGCAACTACTTGTCCTTTTCTTCCGGGCACTTGTAACTCGAGTGGAATGTTGAGAAAGAAATATCCCTATTTGCTGGGTGTGGGTTACTCGATTTTGTATCCCTGTGATTTTTCCTTTCTTTGACAAAGGAAAAAATCCAAGTACAGATGTAGGGAAGAAATAGAGGTACCATTTTACAGCGTTGATTTGATTACGCAACGGGCGCTATGGAACGTTGTAGGTGTGAGTACAAGTCGGGAAGGGCACCGAATCTGGAGACGTTGATGATTGATAAACAACAGATGTGAGGTACCCTTCTAAACTTATACCGCCATCACTACTGACTACGGCTACTCTCTCCCTTTCACATGTGTCGTCATGACCATCACCATCACTCCAACACAGCAGGATGCGACGATACAAAAACATACAAAACGGCAATCTTTATCTTTATCTGACTTGACTGACTTTTGGTATAATTGGGGGAAATGGTAGGAGTGACGAGCAGACGGCGGCAGCATAAACATGTGACTCCCACTCTAAAAGGGAAACTTGCAGAATATTCTATCAACTCACTGTATTTTCCAGAATTATCTTGTCTGTTACGTGTTGTATACCGAAACACGTAAAACCATTCCTATCACTTTCCCCTCTTCCTGGTATCTCGCTTTCTAGGAAAAAAGGAACTGTCTCTGCGGAGGACTGTTTCTTTCTTCTTGTAAAAAGGGCAATGGAGAGAGATACGTATGTTAGAATTATTGTCCTTTGGTTTCGTATCAATAGCCAGTCCATTTTTTGTCCAGTTCCCTCATCGTGGCTCCGGGGCTATTAATATTTTTCCGTTTAAACAGTGTTACGCTGTTAGTGATGTAATACTACTGTCATACACACTGTTTTTTGCACTGCATGCTTCCTTTCGTGCAAAAGAGTTTTTTCTGGGTTTTTGTCTGTCCGCCGTTAAGTTGCATTTTGTTCTTGTTGTGTGTTTTGTTGTATTAAGCCACTGACAATGAGAATCGCTAAATATCAGAGGTCAGTAGTTCTATACTGACAGCATGGCCAAGACTCGTGTCTTTGCATGTGTACTTTCCTATGTGCAGATACTAGCATCCATCGTAGTCGTCGTATCACCGAATGATGATCAATTATATTAGACGAATTACGGCTGCAGGTGAATGATTGTGGGCTGCTCCGACACAAATGTCCATATATACTTGGTCGTCTGGATACAACGTAATACACACAATGTAGGTAATACCTCAAGACGAAAATCGAGGGCACACCGCTTGGGTGGCATATGGCAAAGTGTTTCTGCCAGAATGTGGGGAATAAGTGAATCGATAATAAAAATAATAACAATAATAATGAATGCCAACCCAACCCAAATAGTTCCCCTGAAATAGAGACATACAAACAAAACACACACACACACCATCACCGTATCGGGAGAGTGTCCTATTGCAACGAGTCGGCGGCAGTAGGTATTCTTACAATTTGCCTTCAACTGCCTGCCTGACTAATAAATCAACCTAAGACAAGAAAGATACGTGCAAATCCAATTGTGGGAGAGTAGAACGATAAATTACTATATAGGCATCAAGATATTCATGCACGTGTGACTTACGCATTTTTATTATCCATTTTGTTTTCTTAATCGGAATGATGATGGGTTGGATGATGGAAGGGGAATAGTATGATGAAGATGATTGGTGGTAATGGTATACAGCGATACACATGCATAAAAAAGAAGAAGAAGAAAAATATTGAGGGCAACGTTCATTCTTGCATTTACGAGCGCAGACAATGATGCCGGTAACAAAGTGAATGTACTGAATGTCATGGACGATCGGAGGGAATTGTAGGAATGGTAAAAAGAATGAAATTCTTTATCCGTACTCTCCACAAGAAATCCCAAGATATTCTGGCTGTCAATAATTTGTGGTAGTGCCCTCCTTTTTATGGGACGAGCTGTTGTTGTACAACATAAAAGGGTTTCGATCAAATTGGAAAAAAGATGGAGGGTTTTGCAATGCTATTTTTAAGCCCGTGTCTGCAAAAATATGTAGCTTGTCCCGTCGCGGAAATTTTACCCTGGAAAGGTGTTTCACGGTTCGTTTCATTTCTTTTCTGTCCCTTTTTTTTAACAAAAAAAAAACAAAATTTTCAACCCGGTGATAGCATTTTTGGTTTAAAACTAACGTTAAAAAAGGAAGCAGCCCTGGGAAATTTTTTTAAGTAGTATAGTTCATTGGAATTCGGTAATGAACCATTAACGGGTTTTTAACTTTCCTGGGGAAACTCGATGAAATGAGTCATTAGATTGACGGAATAAAATATAAAGTCTTTTATTCTTCAAAATGCCCTTGTGTATTGAGGAGGAATTTGAAAGGAAAAGTTTTCCGGTGGTAAAGAGACGCTTGCCATGTCGGCGGTAAAAAGTTTTTCAGGAGGAGTTTTAATGGAAGAGTTGAGTATTTCCGTGTCACAGTAAAAAGCTTAATTTTCACACTGAAACAAGAATATATCTTTTAGGAAGCCGTACGACGTACGCAGAGTTTTCTAATTCTGTCAAATGTGTAGCATGACTCGATGCCAAACTGTACAAAATGTGTAGCGAAACGTGCGGGAAGGGAACCAATAAAATCCCTGTGCTCATTATAGAAAATTTATGGTTTTATTGATTTTACTTTAGATGGGAGATTTTTTATCGGGTTTGTTTGGTTCAGTGCAGTGGAATGAACTAATGATGATGGAATTGGAATACCTACCTAGAGTAGAGAGAGAGAGAGAGAAAGAGGTATTTGCATTTGAATAACTTTCTTTCATTTCTCCCATTATCATCAAAAGAGCTGTACTCATAAACGTTCTTCCTTATTACTTACGTAGTGAGCTAAGTAGAGTACTATTAAGGCAACATTAACTCGCCGCCGCAAGATAAACTGCAAAACGAGGACGGAGGCAGTGTTTAAGTTTTAAACTCAAAATGAATTATCTTGTCTCGACGTTATTAACGTGTCTGGCGAGAATACGGTCTCATTTATATTTGTCCGCTTATTACACGCTCGTGGGAAATGACACGAAATCCCCCATAATAATAATTTACCAATGATGATAATCCAAACATGAAACCCTTGAAGAAGCACCAAAGAGACCGAAGAGAAAAGTGCTCTCGTTATTTCTCTTTTTTGT
This sequence comes from Callyntrura sp. NNG-2020, assembly GCA_027744055.1. Lineage (NCBI taxonomy): Eukaryota > Metazoa > Arthropoda > Collembola > Entomobryomorpha > Paronellidae > Callyntrura > Callyntrura sp. NNG-2020. Next base: position 8,083 of record JAHZNE010005144.1, read on the forward strand.
AGGAGGGCTCCATTAAAAACTTTTCGAGTTCTGTGTTTATTAATGGGAGATAAAAAACGATCAAGCTGCCTTCTTTTTACGCTAAAGTAAATAGTAAATGGAGGAAAGATGTCTAAAAATGTGGGGGAAATGATCGAAACCTTAATTCCAGGTAATAGAAATGCGGAAGGATTTATGAAATATAGTATAGCGAAATTTAAAAAGGATATGGTTTCCACTATTTTGTGTATTTTACCACTTATTATTAAATAGTATCATTATTTTTATCTTTATCTCTTCGTGACGTGTGCGCTTTAATATCAGGACTTACAAAAAAGCGGCTTTATATATTACTCTCACTCACTATTATTAGTCTAACTTACGCAAATTATTAAATACAAGTCGTACTACTGCATTGTTTAGCTTGGAAGCTATAATCTTCTGTTAGCACATCTACGTATTATTCCGTTTTAACCAAAAGTAGTTCACAGACTCGATCTGTAATCTATCTTGACAATTAAATTGATTTACACAAAGTTGTTTGTATCCTGGAAACTTGCATATATTATAACGGCCAACGTTTGTATTACTGCTGGAATATTATACGGTAAAAGTGCGTAGAAATTGAATTTTTCCCATTCACCATTTATATATCTTTTCCTGCGTATATTCTGTAGTTCAATTACTGTAAATAGTTTATACTTCTTTTTAGTGCGAAACTTTCCTCGTATCGTGCTTCCGTTTTTCATTTTTATGTAAAGTGCCTGTTCCTGATCTCCAGTTACAATCAACAACAATCTATATGGAAGCTGTGAGATATAAATAGATTTTCATCTCCAGCAAGGTTTAAAGTAGCGGGAGGGTTCCAAATAGTTTATTAGATTTCAGTTTGTGTTTGACACTACCGGGAGTGCTATGTGTGTCAGGATAAAGTACACACACACAGCACACAAGTGATGCTGTGTTAGAAAGGTTATTCCGAAGTCAGGATGTGTTATTGGATCCTTTTGAGCAGGAAATCAATTATTTGATATTTGAGACTACTCTCGTACAGTAAAGCAATCATCTTCTATCAATCTATCAAACGAGAGGAAAAAATTAACTGATTTGTTTTGGATATTCGGAGGAAATTGGTTACACAACGGGAGCCCTGCTATTATCATTTTGTCTTGTATATAGGAGCCTTTTTTGCGAACGCACTGTAATTTGTACCTTTAATCTGACAAAAGCCGTTGTACACAATGTGTGAGTTCGGAGATTCCCCAAAGTCACATGTCTAGGCTAATAAGCTGCCAGCAGGGTTTATTTAAAACTGCTAGTGTTAACGGCCGGATTTACGTTACACGGCATTTTTATAAATATAAAGGTACATATCCATGTATTAACGATACTGCAAAATAATGATATCAAAATACACGTTCACATCCCTACTTCTTGAAACTACAGCGAATTTAAATACCAAATGCTATACACGTTGTCTTCAATTTCTTCTCCGTATTCATTCAACAGAGTTCAGACAGTACGCGACTAAGCAGAAATTCCCCCGAAAAATTGTATTTTAATTTTTCGTAAAATAAATTATCTGTGCACGCAGCAATGGTAGCGGATGGTGTTTCCAGCTTTCCTTGGAGCATGCGGTTCCACTTAAAACTTCGAACAACCCGCTTCACTCATCATTTTACAAAAAAATCGTATTATACATGATCACATCACATTTTAGCATAATATATTAACATGTCAGGATAATACTACCACCACTTATTTCTCGAATATTGACTCTGCTGTAATGCAAGCTCATTTTCATCTCTATCTTCCCCTCTTGAATCATGCAACTGACGTCTCCTTGCGAAAAGGCTCAATCAGTTGTTTCCGCTTTTATACTTTGCAGCAGGTAGTCAAGTGATGGTGAGGTAATGTTATGATAATTTTTCAGATGGTTCCGTCATAACCACACGAACCCGTTATAACTGCACATTGATATGCCTGCACGTCCGTACACTACTATACTCTCTTTGTGCTAGAAAACGTTCTTTTCTTGATAATACGCAAAGTGAAAGTGGGTGCATGCCACACATGCCTTTCTTCTCTCTTTTGCTTCCTTCACTACCTACTACTATCCTTTTCTTCCACTTACCACTCACTCTAGGTTTCACTACGGCTGGATCCGGTAAGAAAAAAAGGGAAAGTAAACGGGAAACCAAAGCTTCACCGTAATATAGTTTTGTGTGCAGGTGTTTGACATTCCAGGCTACCAGCAAGCCTCCATACACTCTTTCCTCACCATATGCACTTCATTCTTTTCCTCATCCACGGCATTTTGATCCCAATCGTGACGATGAACATTATTTTTTGGCCACGTAAGTACACGGAGGTTGTGGTGTATATAACACAGCATCATACGGCGAAAATTGGATGTACAATGTGGCATGACAGCCGTTTAAAATCCGTACAATATCCTTCTTAATACCGTGTGTGCACTTTCCATTCTTGTGGTAAGCCCACACAAAGGCACACAGAAATACGCACGACAAGGCAGAGAATAAACCCCAGAGATAATCCCTGCTACACGGAAAAAAACATAACCACAAGTCCAGCTATCTAGTCGAGCGTAAAGCGTACATTATATCTGTTAACTTATAATACAAGTACGCCGTTGTTGCTGGTGCACACTTTTAGCGAGATCCTTTTCATTGGTAAAAACAAGCTGGAAGTCAAGCCATACTGAAGCTTTTCTGACGAGGAAGCCAAAAAGATTCTGCTTTTTTCCTTTTCCTCTTTTTTAGTATGTCTGATTGAAATTCATAAGCTGTCTACCCATTACTATCAACTATTACTACCACATCGTATCCGACAGAGTAAACCTTCTCGACTGTGTGATGCTCGTGTTCGTACCTCATACATTATTGCTTCGACATGCATAAACGGACCAAGGAGCGTTGTTGTGAGGATATACATAAGACGAGTAATAGTATAGGAAGAGGATGATCATCATAATAATATCGACTTAATATTATTATTATTATTATTGTACTATCAAACTCCTACAACTCTGCAGATGACGTGCTTGCTCCTGGCGTGTGTCCCTACTGCTGTAGGAAGAGAAAATGAAAATAATGTTCCAGAGGAATTTCAGATTAGCTTTTTACTCTCTGTGCCGTTGAAGAGAGAGAGAGAGAGAGAGAGAGAGAGAGAGAGAGAAGGAAAAGGGAAAATCCCAATGAGAAAAGGGAACATAATGAAAAGGCCAAGAGAAAGTCAGTAAAGCATAAACGAAGAGCACATTTTCTACATTTTTTCTGGTGCATCCGTCCTGTTGTTCTCTCGGAGAAGGTAGGGGTGTTGGGCAATTTTAATGCGAGAAACATGACCATCATTCATGTACGAGTGTATAACTGCCTGTCTACACAGGGTCTTCTACCAGAGTGGAAAACGTAGTAGAGATGTCAGAAACAATACATTAGGATCAAAATGAATGTTGTAAGTACTGTAGGTTGCACGGTTTTGTCTGTGTAGCTTTCCCCATCATCATTATGAGACTACATGGATGATGATCCATCCCGGTTGAAGATGATTATGGCGGTTATAATCATGTCCAGGGTCATTATTTCTTATTAAGCCACCCACAAGTTCTGGAGAGACAAAACAGGATGACCAGAGAGAAAGTCAGTCACCACGAATCTGCTATACAGCTCACTGATTATTTTGCTGACTTTTCCGGTTACTGTATCTGGTGGGGCATCGTATTTCTATTGTCTCTCCAATTCCTCCAAGCACCCGGTCATTATAGCACCGGATAAAAAAGAGGATGTAGGGTGTTAATGAGAAAGGCGGGTCAGGGGATAAAATTTCTTCCCAGCAAGTCTCTTTCGAAATGATACTGTATACAGTGACGCAACGGAACACGCTGTACTTAATTTAATAACCATGGTAGTTGTATTACAGCAGTACAGAAATTGTAGACCGTTCAGTGTGATGAAGATGATTCCCATCTGTGATCTATCCGATAAGTGTCTTTCTTGGCATTGTTTTCATTTTCCCAGGGAAACGTATCTTCCTGGGGAAAGTAGGAGAAAGTGAAAATAATAAAGGAGACGAAGGAAGACAGATAGTCGATTCTATATATGAAGATCCATTTAGACATATCTATTTTTCTGGAATTTCTTTCATATCCCACGTCGCGTGTATAATGACGGATGAGAGCATATAAGAATTTGCTGAGTAAAATGGAGAAGCGCACAACTGACTACTGACTCGCGTCTACAATTTCACGTACTTGACTTGACGCTCCCGTAATAACAAAGAGCACCTTCACCATTTGCTAAGGTTGCACATACACACAATACTTTTCATGTTTTTGTTGTAGTAGGATTGGTAGAGGACAATATTGATGTGAATTATACCATGCTAGGTTTAGCATGCAACGCTTCCGGATAGGCTAAAAAGGATGATATAAGAAGCTCTGGTGCATGTGTTCGTAAGAACATCACGAGAAATAATAATGGTTGTAATAATAATGAGAATGATAACTTTTCATTCTTTTCCTCTCCTTTTCCGTATCCCTTTTATTTGGTGTCTGTTTTCTGACGTGCAAGTTTTCAAGCTGTTATCACACCACAGGGCATGTAATACCATTTGACATATATATTAGCAGTTTACCATTACCAGGGAGTGCACGTCTTTTCTGACTCGTCGTCGTCCGTCTGGGTAAGCGACTGTATAATATTCATACTGGAGACAGGAGAAATGAAACGTATCAAGCTAACACTTTAAAAAGTGGCGAAGCGAAGCAACCAGTGGGAGTGCCACATAATTCCCCAGTGTTATAGAACTCGCTCATACACACCGTGTAAACACAGTGTTAGTACAGTATTTAAACTTTGACCCTCTCTGAGGTAATCATTTAGGTGCTAATTTTTGTAAAAAAATACATTTGCAAACGTTTGTATGCTTGTTTTAAGTTTGAGTAGAGTTGGATAAAATTTTAGCTTTCACCCCTTATCATGCTGATGGTAAAGTAGAAACTTACAAGACATACACAAGACGTAGTTGAAGTTATCAATGAGACAAAATAGAACCCTTAAAATGGCATTCTGTTAAAGTGTTATCACCCTGATGGACAGACAGACGTCGTGACGTTAATATAAGCGGTCTTGTCATTTAGCAATCTACCATATTTTGGACGCGGGTGAAAGCTCACAGACAAGAAGGTTATTACATGAAAATGAGAAAAGGATAAGACGAGTTCAAGGGGAAAATAAGGAAAGGAGAATGAAAAATAATGTGCAATAAAACTTGAAATATGGTAAGTGTGGTTCCTGCCACTACTATTCGAGTATTATTGCTATTGAGAGTGGGGTAGACGGGATGATTTACATAAAAATGCATATGCACTGGGTGTCTTGAAACAGCTTGTGCCATATGCATTCTGTAGAAAAAGGATTGTGCCTTGTCTTGAGGGACTTTTTTTGTGCCAAAACTTTGTCTCGCTCGTCAAAAAGTGTTTATTGAGCTGACAAGTGCTTTTCTTACAAGAACCTTTTCATGTAATGAATTATCTTTGTCATCACTGAAAAGAAACAGCAGCAGCAGAGGAGCAGTGGTGATGGTGGTAATGTTTTATTGACAAGATGATAGCTATTTATAAGGGAAATAATGCAAATGAGGGATTTTTCTCTTTTATCCTTTTGGAAATGTCAAAGTGATTTTTTCCAGTGTGCTGAGCATTTTTGAAAAGGGGAAGGAAATACCATGAATGAAATATATAAAAGCCTTTTATACAAGCTTTTTACGGAGAATCTATTTTGTATGCAGGCATGACATGCATTCTTTTTGTGTGGGCTTATCTGGGCAGAAGAGATTTTATTAAAAAATCTCGGTCCTGGGTGGGAGAAACATGTGAAACGACATTGTCGTTGAAGGTCCGTATGGAAGAAAAGCTGAAAAAAACTGGTTCAGCTTTCAAGAAAGCAGTGTTTTAAAGCAGGAAAGCTGAAGAAAGGCATAAAAACAAATAACATGTTAAACTGCCTGTTTAAGGTCACGATTTTCGTCGCAGTTTGCCTGCTACACACCTAAATGATCATATTCAATATAGATACTTCATGATGATCATTATTGGCATATCGTCATCTCCAGAGAGATTGTGTCATCAGTTAGACGATATGAAACTGACATTTTAAAAAGAGCAGAGAAAATATACGTACACATCACAAACATAAAGAGTTTGACATCTGCATAGTTGCTGTGCTGATATTACAAACACAAAAGAGGAAACTAACTTTTTATTGCAAGACTTTACATGTTTTTGTGTAATTTTGACTGGGGAAAATTTGGAAGGAGGCATGATTCAAACTTTTGTTCGTGACGATGTGAGGTAGTGACTCATAATATAATCGACGTTAATTTTTATAAGAATATTCCATGTTGTCACGAACACTCTTTGGTTGAGTACACAAATTTTTCATTAGTTTCCCTTTGAAATTCTCAAATTCTCGAGTAATCAGCTGCATAAAAATTAGAGCGACAAAGCAGTAAAGCTCACTCTTCAAACGTAAAAAAACAAATTTCATGAACAAGTCCCATAACTTTCCACATCTGACGGAACTAAAAACTCGTATAAAAACGACAGAAAAGCACGGAAAAAAGTTTTAATTTAATTGACAAAATAAAGGAAAATTAGGCTGTATTATTGATCAAATTAGGAGAGAGATTCAGTCATGTGAGCGATAGGGGAAAAAAGAAACAAAGTGACATCAAACAGCGAGAGAGAAAATGTTCCAAGAAAATGAGACCCAGTGAAGAAGGCCTACTGTGCCAGTGATCAACTCTGTTTGACTTGACGTTGATAGAGGCAACATTGACGAGAATTTCAGTAGAAAGTAGAAACTGGCATTTTTTGCGTTGTTGGAGTGTAATGTCACCCTCTGTTCCAGAGTTATTTTCCAAGTTTCAATAAAAATGGTGCAATCATGTGGAAAAATAGGATACGATACTGTTAGAAAAGTTGTGTGTAAAAAAGTGGAATTAGAAAAATGGGTATTGATACGGCAGTGGCAACATCCGTACACTAATTCTCAGTAACATTATTATAGTTCCTCGTAGTAAGCCATCTTTTTTTACAGTTTCATCCTACAAAAGTCTAAAATAGCCTTCCTTCATTCACACCATGCATCAATATCCATGGCAAAGCTCCCCATTCTGGAACAACTGCAAAGGGGGAAAGACAGCAAGAGGGAAAAGAGAAAACAACTGCTGTTATAAACCTCTCTGTAATAGCGATATGATGACAAAACTGCTGGAATTACGATAATTGGGTTACATTTGTTCAGAGAAGCAGCATTGTCATCATCGTCGTTATATTAATACCCTATATGTTGCACAGTATCCCAGCACTTCATAATTTTCTACGCAGCGAAGAATCATCAAGTCTCATAATTTTATTTCCCGTTAAAAAGTCTGTTTGTGCTGATGTGTTTTTTTATAGTAGCTCGATGGAGTTTTCGCGTAACAGAGGATTTAAAAGCATGAGTAACGTTTGATATACTACAGAATGGTGCTGTTACTGTGATGACACAGATAAAATAACTGCGTCTGTAGGAGGAGAACGAGCGCGCCAAAACACTATCAAAAAGCTGTTCTTGTGGTGACGATGCAGAGGGATATGAAGCCGTATAAAATGAGTAACGGCTCTGTTGCTGTTAATACTTTCACACACATTTACTTTTCATATGCGACATTTGACTTGCCCCATCCTTTCTTCCCGTTTTGTGTGTATAGTTGATGTCGCACTAATTTTCTCCATTCGTCGTTCGCTCGTTATTATTGTCCTAGTTGAAGTACCGTTAAACTCATCTCATGCGTGCCTTTCATTTTCCACTTCTTGTTCTTCTTGTTGTTTCTCTTGAATAGGAGGAATAATTACTTTTCACAAGTTTTCCCCAGTGCCGCAAGACTCTCCTTCTTCGTCTTCTTCTTATTCTTCACCCCTACAGTACCACAGTACGTCAGCAGACGGGTTCCCAAAGTCATTTCAACGGAAAAGGGAAAAGTTGAAGCAGCAAGTTGGTGAGTGGCAGCAAGAGTTCTTTCGAGTAGGTTACTGCAAAGTGGAGGTGGAGGAAAGGAACGTGGAGCCGCTCAATATTTTATTGGCCTTTTCTCCGAAAAATTACAAAGTGAAAGCGATGTGAAAAGGGGCGGATTTTCTCATTATTATGATCGTTTCGTTCCGATGCTAACACACTGATACTATTTGTCTAATAAAGGCGTTTTGGGGAAGTGGTGGGAGGAGGAATTCGCTGTATTTATTTATGTATATTTGTAAATACATATTCTGTTACAAATATGTACAGCGTAAAGCTTAATTCATATGGTTCCGCCTTTGCTATGGTTTTTATTATTACACGCGGGAGAAATTGTAAACGGGAAACGAAAATGACATCAGCGTGTTTTTCTTTGAAGAACCGGAATTGGGCTACATAAAAGGTTGAATGTATAAATATTTTCAATTGCAGAGATATTAGTGTTATGGAAACCCTGATGTAACCAAGTATATCTACAATATTACTATATCCCAGTCTCAGTTTAATACTTACAGCACGTCAAGCCTCTTACATAACTTGACAATTTCATTTTTGCTTTCTTGAATTTCTTTTACAAGACGGGAGAGGAAACAGGCACTTGAGAAAGTGAAAGAGCAGCGTTTCCCTGCATGGAATAATGATGCTTGCTTTTAGACGAATTTTTGGCTCTTTAACTCTTAACTCTCCCTCTCTCTCTCTCTCTCTCTGAGTTTTGATGGAACAGTCTTTCAAAAAATATCATAAAAAAGTTTCCCTTGACACAATTCCCCCGAAAAATGTAATGATGGAGAGATAAATAGATAGAAGACAGCAAGTTAACAGAGAGAAGGGGAAGTAGAAAATAGAAAAGCTTAACAAACGATGAAAATGCCTTTTTAAAAGTCCTAAAATCTGCTCAGTCATTCTACAAAATGTTCCCAAAATCTCAACAATCAGCATTCTCTTCTGTAGCACATCACATCTGTATATTTATGTCCATTGTATTGTATGTATATCCCTTCCCAGAAAAGATAAGACAGTATGATCTAGAAAGTATGTTTCAGCGTGCACGTCAGAGATATGAAAGGGTTTCCCCTTTGAAAATCAGCAATCTGATCACACCTGGAATAACATGAGTTTTAAGGGCTTTACTTAAAAACTGCCTTGTCATTCGTTGTCTGTCTGTCAAATTTTGGAGCTGGTTAACTAGCAAAACTTTGGCGTATATTCCGTAATTGTGGCGTTGTCTTGTATTCCACCGTTGTATAATGACAGCTGTTTCGTAACTTGCCTTTCTTTCTTGTGTCTCCGCTCCAGCAACATGTTAAGAGCAAAAGAGAAATTAGGATCACGGAGAAGAAACACCGAAAATGCTTTGTCAGTCTGTATCTTCCAGATTTGTGTGAATAAAGTACGTCTCCTCATGCTGTACCATATGTTGTACTTGTTAATACTTACCATCCCGTTATCAAACCACATTCACAAGCTAAAGTACCAGAAAAAAGAGGGAAAATTGAGAAGGAGATGGCGAGATGAACTTTGTCACTTACCCAAGATGACAAAAGTTTCACTTGACACGTGAAGGTCATCATCATCATTTCTCTACCCCGTGCCCTGTACAAAATGTAGCTCTAGCATCATCAAACGAACATTGCTGAAGGTATTATCAAGAAAATAACAACCAACCCGCAAAAACAGCAAGTACTTTCTCACAGGCTATTGTAGTCTAAGAGAAAGCAGAGTAAATATTACAAAGTCTTTGGAAACGGGGGTGGGGTCTGGGTCTACCGACGCCCTTGTGTTCCGTTGTACGTATAAACATGATGTTACGTAAATTGCATATAAATTAGACAGATAGATAGATAAGAGTACAAATGAGCACGGACAAAAACAAAAAGTCAGAGAATGGCAAGATATGTGCCCAGATTAGCTTCCCTAACATTATTATTGTTATTATTTGCATGATTTATGAGAAAACATTAGGAAACAAAACGGCTCCTTGCCACTTTTTTCTGCGCTTGTTTCGCCGTCGCACCAGACCACCACCACTATCAAAGTACTACCGTCGTCATAGCCGCAAACAGTAATAGTTTTACAAATATACAAAACAAGGGAAAACTTTTTCCTTCGAGGAGAGAGACGCCTTCAACAAAAAGAAACGGCAGGAAAATGGTCCAACAACGTATTTCCTTTTTTCATCGCTCTTCTTGTCGCTGTTTAAGCTTAGCTGTCATGGTATTTCGTACAGCCAAGTGCATATAAGTATATACCTACCTCCCTATTTGGGTAGGGATGTTATAGTTCATTCGTACGGTTATTTATCCAGGAAGGGACTCTATATGAAAGCAAACAACAACACTCGGTGCAACAACAGGAGGTTACATTTTCTCTGACTGTATATGGTAGTCAGTGATGAACAGAACACAAGTGGGAGAAAAATATACCCATCTTTGTTGGGATTTCTCTTTGTTGTTCGCCAAAACGCTGTTGGTGGTGTCTGGCGTGTTGTTCGTTTTGTAATGATGATGAAGAGACGTGGTAGTAGTGGAAGAAGTTGAAGATATCTACAATAAAAAACAGCTTTGTTTGTGTTGACTTACAGTCAAACGGAGAGAGATTAGAGGAAAAGGGACTGGCTGAACAGAATGAAAAAGGGAGAAAAATGAGTGTGAAACCCCTGCAGCGCACACAAATGATGGTCTTGAGCTTTTGACAAATTCTTCATCATTATGATTATTATGACCTGGGCCACTATATCACCATAGGGAAGTGGGGCAGACTATAAAACTGCTTTTTGTTTGTGTAACAACGCCAGGCCCTACCTACCAACGACCCTTCAACTTATGGGATGCTTATTATAAGGCGAATAATGTTTGCACGCCAGCTTCTGACAAGACTGTTGGCGTCCGCTTAAAATATACGAAGGGAGATGGAGTACCCTTCCAAAATGCAGTGCACTGCAAAGCGTGGGTGGGGTTGGGGTATTCCGAACTTTTAAAAATAGTTTCCCTTACTACCACATGCATTACAGACATTATGACCAATTATTTAAATCTTAGTACCATCCGGGAACCATACATCAAGCACTTGAGAATTACAAAAGAGGAATTCTCCCATTCCAGAGATTTCATGTTTGATTGTCGCGTCGCAGTCCCATTTTTCTTTTACTTTGCAGCATTGTAACTCCCCAGAGATTTTTTTTCCAAACCAACGACTCTCAAACGGGCTTCAGTTTTGCACCATAAATACCTGTCTAACGGTTTCCTTTAGGTGGTTACGTTATTTCCGAGGGAAATTTCCATTTGTTTAAATATCATCTGCCGACCAACTAGCAAACACTATATATTGCTACCGTCCTTCCCTGGGTTCGGTGCTGGGCTGTGCCAATATTTACTTGTGAAACCACTTGGTACGCATTCATTCACTGCCACGTTTTTTACCCTGAGCTCACGGGAAAGATTTCCTTTCCGTTTTTACACATCAGAAAAGAAAACGTAGAGCGAAAAAACGGTTGCGCGTTTTCCTGTCCTCCAGGCAAATTTTACCCTAGTACCCCGTCAAGTCAGTTACTTTACTGGTGAAGAGAGTTGTTCAAAGGATACACAGTGGCTGTGTATTTTTTCTCCTTACTTATCTCTTTCTTTGTGTAGTGCACCCTACTTTTTCTATTTGATTCGAAGGAAAAAAAACGAGAATAAACTGTACCTTCCGTATACTTTTTTTCCGCTGCTGTATGTGTGTCATGTTTATAATCCAGAAGTTACGTAACTTGAGGTGTAGGCATCTAGAAAGTGGACTCGACCATGACGAAAGAGCCCTTACATATACCTTATCTGTATATCGAGTCACACTTTCCTTCACAAGGTTACCTTTAACAGGAAAGGAAGTAAACCACATCACCAAAGAGAAGCGCATGAATGAGCAAGTACCCTCATATAAAGTTGAGTTCCCATGAATCGGAACATCTTTATGTTGACAGACTTCTCGTTTGTTTATACCTATTCCCCGTTTCGTCAACATCCACAACAGGAAGATTGAATTGCCTAAATCACCTTGTCTCAAGTGGGATATTGTGGTCGTTTGTGCTCCTTGGGCTGCGGATGATGAAGTTCGTCATTGTAGCAGCAGCATCTTTCCAATTCAACTCAAGTGGATTTAAGCATTTTTTTCTCCTGACTTTCCTCCTGTTCACTATCGACACAAGAGCACTAGGGTAGCTTTCTTCGGGTTAAAAAATCATGCTGTTAGATTTACAGCATGTTGACACAAATAGAGATAAACTTGTCGATGATGAGAAAAAATTATATTAGGGGTCTACTTGCGCTTAAGCATTACCGCAGGGGGGAAAGACATCACATATGTTTTTGTAACCAATTCACGTATCCTTGTGTGTTTGGATTTTGATACAATTTGGTTGTTAACCTTAACCAGTGCAGTATATTGCCATAGCCGTCATGTCGTCGTTTTGTCGTGGTTTTATTTAACATTTTGGTTTATCCATGGAGACCAAACAAATTGGCATGGTATGATCGGCTAACAAGTGAAGAACAACACATGGTCTACTTATAATGAGGAAGTGATTCTTAAAATCATATGTCAATATACTGCAAAAGACAAATATTACATTGCATTGCATTCAGTGATAAAAAAGAATATTCATGACTCAATAGCGTGAAAATACTCATTGCACTACAATGTTTATCAGGACAGTATAGGTACACAGTGCACACATATACCATAATTTCCAGTATATTTTGACTGTAAAAATATGATTACTTGATATGCTTAAGACATTGCAGTGGGATTTCAGTAATACGTCAATTATTTACATTAAAAGTATAATGGATAAACAAATAAGTAGTGTTTTCAAGTTTTACATTTTCATACATGAAGTCACAATCATTTATAGATAATAGATTCAATTAAAGTACCCTTATTAATCCGCTCTACTTTTCAAAATTGTAAAAGCATTTTTGCTCATCAGGCTTACAATGCGAATGTGAGGGACAACCAAAGACAATATATATAATTTTGTATAGTTTGGAACAATATTTCTCCAACGCTATTACCTTTACAGTATTAGGAGGACAAATCAATCGGTAGAACAGTGGTTGGTCCTCACTCAGTAAACGAAATTATACATAAAACGATGAATTACAATTCGTCCCAAGTTGATCACATGCCGTTCTGTACTTGTAAGTCCGAAATTTGTTCCGAACCACAATGCAAATAAAATTTTATATACCTTAATTGTATTTCACCACAAATTATAAATTTGTTTAAAGATAGCCTTTACGAATTTGTTTTTGAAACGTCCAAATGGAATAGAACAAGCGCAGCGCTGTCTGCGCCAAAAACTCTACAATTTGTCATATTCCCCTATTAAACAACTTCAAAGCCTCCTATAAACTATATACCGTACCCAAATTGCAGCACAATTTTTTTCAGCTTGCACAGCCAGCCATGATGACAGTGTGGCGTTCTCCTATATGTTATATACAAACTAACTATACACTAATCAATCGAAATCGAACAATGTCATATTTTCATAGTTGAATTCTTGTAGCATATACATATACATACGTTTATACCTTGTCAATCCTCTAATTCGTCTGTCTGCAGCTATCCTATATATTTACATCCGTTATACATGTTATTCTTGCAAGTAATTTTCCTGAATACCAATTTTCTCTCTCAAGGACACCACCATATAAAAAATCCCAATACAACAAAAAGTTTCACGCAATGACGACCTTGGTTCGCACTTACTTTAGATATTTGACAACGCAGCAGTAACAAATCGACGTGTATGCATGTGTACACATTTTGTGTGTGGGTGGTTAGTTCTATTATATAGAGCAGCAATTGTTATGAATTACCACATACTTATTTTTGATAAATCCCCTTTTATCTTCACTTCATCTAAAAATGCTGCGTTAGCACAAAACTCTCTTGTCAGACAACAATATATAATAACAGCTATCATAGTACAGAGGGGCTTACTCATTTTTCAAAGGGTACTTGCCACCACTCCTCTCTTGTTTTTCTTTCAAATGCATAACGGATTACAATAAGGAAAACTCAAAGCTTTTCCCCAATCCAGCTTTGAAAAAAATACAACGGCGGATGGTGGAAATGGAAGCTGTTGGTTTAGTAAGCAAAAATCAGGACAACATATTTTTATCAAAATGTGTTTCCCCCGTCATAAAAATGCTTAGTGTTGATTCCTACATGTGTATTACACCAGGGGTATTACACCAGGATGCTCTATATGAGAGACAGCTTTAAAAACAAGTCAGATAACAGCCCATTATAGAGGTAATCCTGTCAATAAATTGATATCCCTATTACAGCTTCATAGAACGCTATAACTTTTTCGAATATCGGAGGTTCTTTAATGAGTATTGTTGTTATCTGCGGCTCTGTTAGGGGAAAAGTGGCGACAATAAAGGAATAAAATGAGAGCGGTACGAAGTGACGAGAGGGCTATTGAAAATAACGTTATTATCCGGCCCGCTTTTTCCCTTGACATGTATGGCACTTCCCGTGAGTTTGAACTTGGTTTTAGGTGTTGTGCTCATGGCAGTGAAATCCCATTCATTTCACACTCAATACGATGAAACGACCAAAAGCGACAGTAACTACAAATAGCATTACCGCTAGTGCCAGTTGTTGTGTCCTTAATACCTCTACCTATTTATACGTTTCCGTCCCTCACGGAGGAAATATTTCTGATAGGAAAGGGAAAAGCTCCCGGTGGTGTCGTTGATATTACCCGTCATAAGATGGTATCTTTGTATCCTGAGAAAACCAAACCCATATTTTTCTATTTTCTGATGGCATAAACGTTGACACTTTTGTTGTTGTTGCAGGAACGAGGAATACTAAAGAGTGTGAGAGTGTGTACAACGAAGAAAGCACGCGGGACCTTTGTGCTTATGACGCGTGAAAAGTGGTATAGTGAAAATAGATATTTCACAGCACCCCAAACTCCAAAAGAACTTTAAGAAGAAGGCCAAGTTAAGGAGAAACCCAAAGGATATTACCAAAACAGGACAGGAGCGCTTTTGTTTTAAGAGGTGCTTCGTTTTCACGGGAGACGTTTCTCAAGTAAGCTTTTCTTGTATTACGTAACTGATACTCTAATTTGCCATTCCATAAAATTTATACACGCTCTTTATATTGCCGACGTAGGTACACATATGTATATAATTATCCAACGCCATTGCATTTAAGGTATATAGGGTAGGTTTCTTCCTATTTGAGTATGCATTAGTGGGGAAACCGATTTCAACGGATAAAGATGAGATTGTAAAAGTGATACAAAAATCGTGATGCTTCCTTCCATAATGTATTAAGATTCACGTATTAGTAAACCAGACTTCCAATTTGTATCGTTTTGGAACCCATGTGCCTTTCTGTTCTTCCGGCTGGCCGGTGTCACAATCATAGAAATAAAGTCAAATCTTGAGTTTGCAAATTCCCGCGTGGAGAAAGTAATCCTGGAAAAGCTAATAATAGCTTCATTCCACCGTATTTAAACCTGTCACCTAATATCATAGAAAATCTTAATTGCCGTTCTTAACAACTTATAATTTAACAAAATCTGGCACAAGGGGACTCAAGTATTTACACATGACCCCGTACTACAAATTGAACGTTTTTCTATCAACCCCAACTTGGGTGGAGGACACACAGGTTCCAATAAGCCTTCTTAAGCAACGCAGGTGGAACCCACGTCTAAAAATTGGTCTCCCTGCCAGTGCTAATACATTCACACATGTACACCAAATCCAGGACTATACTCACGACGACACACCACTGCCAAATCGCATTAAAGGGAGTTACATTTACTCCCCGAAAATTGCCTGCAAATTTGTGTAACAATAACACATGCAGTCGTAAGAGCCGGAGAAAGTATCCACACGTGAATTAGTTGCTACATTTTATCCCTTCCCCATTTTAAATCCTTTTTCTAATCTTATCTACCGAGAGAGAAAATTCCAACCAATTAGGGTTAGCTATAGTTGCAAGCTACACGCTTTCTCTTTCTTCAGAGAGCAGATGAGAACGTGTATTTCAAGCTTATTTAGGCATGAATATGAACAACTTTGGAAGAAAAGAAGTTCCCAGTAAAATCCACGGAGCAATCTTTAAAAGCAGGAAAAATGTATGCAAAAACTATAAGGAAGCGTGTCGAGTGTAGAATTGGCTAGAGAATATTTTAGTGAAACAGAATAGACCAATCAAGAATAAGAGCACTCTAAAGAGATACGAAAAATGAAAGAAAGAAAGGGTATAGTCGTAACGGAACGATGAATTAGAACAGTTAATGCTCCCAGTCGAGCTGCGAGTAGATCCCACACGGCAGTTGGAAAATGAAAAGAGAGAGGCAGAAGAAGAGAACAAGAACATTTTCTCACAGTTCAGCCCTATTGCCTATATATGTACGTTTGTGTATTTTGTTTATCCGCCTGGTTAATTCCGCCCTGTCACAGACAACACTACCAGGTCCAATGTAATAATATTTCAATATGTGTAGCTTGTACTCTATACATTCTTGTATCGTGTCGGGGGATATTATTCTATCAACTTTTTTTCTCTTATTTTTTTACGGACTACTTACAATCTCGCAGATTTTGATCCGATTTGCGAGTCTAAATCTCATCCAATATTATTACTAATAATAACGTGTACCACTACCATAACCGACCCTGATAATCCCAACAATGTTGTACACGTCGCTTTTTCTACATTTTCTGGTGTAGCGGAGTTTATCTTACTTTCTTATTCCGATTAGGAAGGGAGAAAGAGTGCATAGTGGAGTGTTGATGAAAATGGAAAGTTAATTTGGACTTGATAGGGTTGGCAAAAAACACTCCAAGTGGAGCATGTACCCAAAACTTGTAACTTGTCAGTCTTGTTATCAGCTTTGCGTGACAACGCTTCTTTGATCCGGCTGACTATTTACCAAAGTAGTATACATGCTTTATATGAGGTAGGTAAAATGACCTCAGTTCCTGTTTGCCTACTAATTTTTCTTTCTTTCTCTCTCTCTCTCGGTGTGTATGTGTGTTTGTAAAAGGAGCACAGCTTTTTGTTCTATATTGCTCATAGACTGCCTAAGAAAACATATTTTCTCCCGCGAATGCCTGTTTGTTGTTGTTGTACTTTCTCCCTTCCCGGAAAGTGAATTTACACAATCCAACTTTTCACCTACTTTTAAAACTACTCTCCCCCATGGAAAGTCATACGAGAATAAATAGAAGTGAACTTTCACCAGAGAAGTAGACGAAGACATAAGAAACATTTTCTACTTTTTTCGTGCTCCCTTCATTTCCTGTAAAGAAAAACCGAAATACAATGGTACACGGTACACTACTTTTCGCACGCCAAGTAGATTTATTTTTAAGCCGTATTTCTCTTTCTCTAAAAAAAAGTTATAAAGTTTCGAAACAAAATGTATTTATTGTACACGTGTACGTAAAAAACGCCGTATTTTATCAATTATATACTCTCAAGGAACTCTGTGTCAATTTCAATATTTTACATTTTATTGGGCAATGTCAAAGAAATAGATAGTCGGAAAGCACACAACACAAACTGTCTACTTTTGAGCTACTTTTCTTTAAAAAAATGAAAGCCTCCTATTATTATACCACCGTCTTATTCAAATACACTTTTCTTTTCAATAAGTAAATAAGTACCAAAGACTCCAACAGCTTTTGGTAAAGAAAGTGAGGACTTGCTACTCGCTTCACTGACCCTAAAGATTATTAATGCTACACCTTCTCCAGAGTGGAGAAGACTGTCCGGAGAAATTGGACACAAATTCTGAAAAATTGACGTTTTTCTCCAAATAGCCCACATAAGACCCATTTATGTTGACATTCAGTCGAGTTCCATCAACAATACTTCAATTCTCTCCCTTGAGTACCACCACAACGGAGAAAATTGAAAGTTTTCTCTTTATTCTACTCTGCTGCATACGTATCTCTCTTATATTTCTTGCCTGATTGAATTACCTAAAGTTTCTCTCCGATCGGTTATCATCATCCGCTTTTACTACACGTACATTCAACTCCCTTAAGGTACGTTTTGGCTCTGTTTATACGCGAGAGGAGTGAAGGTGAGCTGTTTTTCGATCATCATCGTAAATAGTAGTACTCCTCCTTGTTCTGCCTTTACAGCGTCTTCATTTTCCAGTTAATCCACTTCTCGTCTGGAAGCTTTCCCCTTTATTTTTGTGGTTCTCTCTCTCCCTCTCTCTCTAATCAACCAAAAACTTGCTCGCTCATCACCTACAAACACAATAACTTACTTAACCTCCTTGTTCTGCCCTTACAGCGTCTTCATTTTCCAGTTAATCCACTTCTCGTCTGGAAGCTTTCCCCTTTATTTTTGTGGTTCTCTCTCTCCCTCTCTCTCTCTAATCAACCAAAAACTTGCTCGCTCACCACCTACAAACACAATAACTTACTTAACTGCTTTAACTTAACAAGTTGCACATCCCACCTCTCTACAAGAGACTACTTTGCTTCCAGTGTGTCGTCATGTGCATAGTTGGAAGGCACTCTCGACTCTATCCGCCTTGTCAATTACTTGATACAGGAAAAAATAACCAGTGTGTGTATACCCCCCACACACACGGTTCTTTCCTCACTCTCTTTGTCTTCATCGGACATTTTTCCGTCCACGGTTTCATACCAACTCTCATAAATCTCCTTACTGCCTCGCTTTTTTCCTCTTGCAAGTTCCTCTTTTCTCTGAACTCTGGACATTATCCAATTGTGTTCGGTCAATGAGCAGCAGCAACAGCAGAGGGTAAGGAGTAAGGGACTGTCTAGGGAAGGTGCCTAAGTAACAGTTGCAGCATACATGTAGGCAGACCTCTGTGTGATAATGATGAGTAGGCCGATACCTCTCCATTTCTTTCTTTTCACGTATTTATCTTCTTTTTTCTTCTCAGCAAACCGCGTGCCAACTCGAAAGTATATATACACACACAGTTAGTTTCATCACTTGGACCACAATCAGTAGTGTGTCAGTGTGTGTGTCTGTGTGATATAATCGACAGCGGGAGTGCATACTACACAAGCTTCTTTTTTTGTACTACGACGACATGCCATATTGCCTCACAAAATCTCGCAAGACACATTTTCCGCTTTTTTACGTCTTTTACTTCACAATTTTCTTCCTTCTGCGTCCTAGTATCTCCTCTTCGGCTGATGTGAATACGGTATCAATCTTAACCACCATTGCCCTTACAAACGCTACCCCTGTGACAACGACTACGTCTAGTAGCATTTATCGTGTTCAATGGAGTCCCTTAGTATGCAATATCCATCTAAGGTTCTATTTTTCCTTAAATTATCCAAGAATCTGCTTCCCATTTTTGTTCTCTCGCTCGGGTGATAAATCGAGTTGCAATGACCCATGCCTGTCATGCCCCGTTATTTTTTGTGGAAAAAATCTGCATATAAATATGTTTGTTATTTTGTGTGTATTGCCAACTGAATCATCGTGTGCATTGTGTACTTACACACCGTAGAAACATACGATATGTCACAACACAACTCATGCTCCAACTTTTTCCTTCCCTGATGCCCTTACCCTTTTAACCTGTCGTCTTTGCCGCTACATCAGCTTACGTACATTTGTATGGGGAACAGGCCATGTATACACATACACTAATATGGAAGTCGAGCCCATTATACATTCGCTTGGCCATTACAACGCGACAATCTTAATAGGAATTTTCTCCAACAAAACACCATCATCCTGTTTGGTAAAGAGGATCTCGACCGGCGCTTGCTGCTCCAGCAAAAGTGCAGCCAACTAAACTACTAAAACGCAAGCCATACAAGATGACACGCGTACATGACAATAAGATCACAATTTTTTTCCTGTTTCATTTTTCTCTTGTTGTGGCTATGTTTTTGGATGGGTAATGCACTATCTAGATAAACTGTATAAACACATGTCATGCCGTTCTGCAGTGGATCGTAAATACTAGTTTTTTTCTTCCTTACATTCTCCATTTCCCTCTTTATCCACAGTAGCATCACTAGTAATGCACTTTTAAAATGCATGCATTCATAAAAAAGGATAAGTGAGGAACATGCATATGTCGCATCCAACAGGAAGAGAAAAAAACATGTGCACTAAAATATGTACTCATATAACGCGTACTTACCAGGAACCTGCCTTGTACTTATATTTACACTAACATTAGGTCTTTGGTATATGAACATGGTGGTGAAAGTACAAGTGGAGCAGCAGAAGTTGTAGTGATGTCGCTTATTTTTATTTTGTCTATCACTGGAAAAGTTCCAAAGCCTATTTTCTCTACAAAAAATTAGAAAAATATCGAGGAAACGGGCAAGGAAAAGAATGAAAGACGGTGAAGATAATCATGATCATTGTTGTATCTTGTTTTTATAGTTTTTTCAGCAAAAATAATAATGGCATACACACAGGTTCCATATCATTTATCCCAGTCTGACTGTTGGACTTGANCCCAGTCTGACTGTTGGACTTGATCCGAGAAAGAAACGGCGCGTATGCGCAACTCCAGGAAAACAAGAAATAGAACAGAAAAAATGTATAAAGTGTCTGCAGAATTAAAATAACAGACATTATTTGTATCGTGTTGCTTCTCCATTGTTATTTTTCTATCGTTAAACGAAAACAATAAGAAAAAAAGTATTTTGCCATTTTGTTTGGCATGTTCTGAAGAAAGGATGTACATATGCTATGTTACATGACGTTAACGTTCCTTGTAGACGGTAGACTAAAATGAAATGGTAGCACAGAAAAATCCGTCACAGTCCTCGTCAAGACCTCTGCTGACTACGAACAATGTAGTAATAACATATTGTGAAATGTGAAAAGCAAAAAAGCGTTTAAAAGGGAAAATCTCAGTTTCAATGGTCGCGTAAAGAGAAAGTAGGGAAAGTCGGTTCGAGAAACAGGGCTTTACTATACGGCGTCTTTCTTGCAACAGATCGGTATGCATAAAAGAAAGCACGTATAAGATTCATTCCGATTTTAAAATAAAACGACAGCAGCGCATGAAATGGAAAGAATGCTGGAAATGAAAGTGAAAAAGATTTTCTTCGTTTATGGCACTTCCAAACAAACTAGTTTTTCTCCCACTTTCTTTTTAAAGGCATAACATTACGCTAATGAGCTTTTCCGCCGTTTCTTTCCGGCTTTTTATTAGATTACCCCTTTTCATCATCATCATCATCAGCAACATGCCATCATCCTCACCATTAGCAGCGCTTTCATCAGCATCGTCGTCGTCGTCGTCGTCATCAACATGACCCACCAACACTGGTGTTGCCACGAATATTCCGGTTCGCTGGGTTGCTCATGTACGTTAGTAGGCAGATGAATGGTTGGGCATTTAAAAAATGTAAATGCACAATACATACAAGTGCCAACGTAAAGATTTTAAATTTTCCCTGCTTCACTTGTTTGCCTCAAATTTCCCTTGTTTGCATATATATTTAAGCGTTCATTTACTTCGTACAAATATCTGATTATTGTAGGTCACCGACAAAACGCCGGCCGTGCAATTGCGTCATTTCTTAAGTTGCCTCTTGTTAAGTAGAAATTTACATGCAAGCACACTCAAAAGCAAACATTTGTCAAGAGGAATTTAGAAAAGTCAAGGCTATTCGCTTCATAGAAAGTGTTTATCCATTTTCCCAACAACGTCTCTGGGTGTGCATATTAGAGCTGTTATAAGTTATTATTATGACAAAAGCTGCAATGACGAGAGGATGAGAACGCCGCAAAGTTGGAAAGCAACAAAAATGGAATCTCTGCCAAAACAGCTCCACAACACAGAGGGGCAAAAGGGCAGACAACCTACATCGCTATCGTATCAAATTGTTTTAATACAATTATTAACAAAAGTACACCAAGAATTCGTATTATTTTGTCTGTAGATGAAGTTTCTAGACACTGCAAAATTGCATAATATTTTACAAACGAGAGAATTTAGAGCCGTGGAAAACGGTGGCATTTCGGGGAAGCACACAGAAAGCGGGAGGCTAATACAGTTTATTTTTTAGCAATTGTGGTTTCGCTCTTGATACAAAACGAAGAAATTCGCTTGTTGCATATATACCCGTTTACAGCAATAATACATTGAGACAAGCGACGTTTGTTACGATGATACGCGTTTGTAACCGTGTGTGAGACTATTTGTTCTTCTGAATTAGACGTTTCATTTCAGCAATAGGGAAAGCGGAGTTGAGAAGAGCATACCAAGCATACCAAATTTGCTTTTTTAAAAGAACGTTAAAGGAAACAGCTTATTACAGAAGATTTGGAGCGGAAGGAGTAGTATGTGCGTGTGTAGTAAGTAATACTTTGTTGAAAGTCATCCAGTCATTTCTGGAGGAAGAGTGAAGGCCATTTTGGATTTTTTTCGCGAGGAATGCAGTTAAAGATGAGGAATGTGGTTCATGTGTAATATTTCCAAAAAGTCACAACTACAATAAATGGGAACATTATAAAAATGTGAATGTTCCACTTTAATAATAAAATACATACGTGCGCATTATTTTAATGTATTATTAGAGGAAACGGAGACATTAGGAAGAAAAGGCTAGAGGTCTCAAGCTGTCGGATGCCTGGGTAATTCGTACAAGATAATAAGAAACTCGTTCAAATATGTGGAAATGTGGTGAATGATGAGGATGCCTGGGAATGTTCTGATGAAAGTAAAAGTAGGGAACAAGTTCAAAATGAATATAAGAAAATGTGCGCACGGTTTTTGTCTTATTATTACTATTTTTATTTACCGCAGTCACAAAGATATTGAGGTGGTGAAAGTATATATAGAGCGAAGTGGGGCACGAGAAGTATTAAGAGAGAAAGTGGAAGTAAAAACAAAGTTTGTTTTATCCATGTACTCACCTTTCTTTCTCATTTTGCTGGTGTTTCTTTATAATTATAATTGCGTTTTAGAAAGTATACACTACTATTTGCTTATGAATTACGGTATTATGTGTATAAAAAGTAAACATAAATACAGAGGGAATGTGTTTAGTTTTTGGTCCCAACAAGGCACATATGTTATTTATTTTTTCGCATTCAGAACCCCGCCAATGCAGGGCTCTCACAAGTCATTAGAGGCGGAATAATAGAGTGAAAGCTACGGGATCTGTCATCGCTCTTTTGACAATTACATTGCATCAAATTGCATTCACATCCAGTACTGTCTTATCGTCTTTACTATATGTATTAACCATTCCCCTGGTTTCATAGAGAAAACTGATACACACACAGAGCGAGTGTGGATACCAAGGAGATCTGACGCATGTGAAACGGTCACCAGGAGCCGGATTTTGGTATGCATCATTGCAATTGCAACATACATGATCTCACGGGTTGGCACTGCGAAAACTAGCGTGGTCCACCATTCAGTCTGCTCGACAGACTACCCCATATTTACATTACTTCTAGTATTATCACGAGTTACAGTTGTCTTTCAAATTAGGAATTGCGACAGCGGATTTCCAAGTGATGATGTATTATGAACGCAGTGTAGTATACGGTAAACGTAAACCATTAAAGATTCATGCAGATTGTTTACTGTTTCATCATTTCACATCAAAACAATTATTTCTGTCATGAATTAAAACGTGCAAGCAAAATCGTTATGTTGCGAATCATATTTATATTCTCAGCAGCAACTATTCAACGTATTTTCACTACAACACCCGATTGGAGGTGTTCCAACAATCCTTGCTGCTGGGAAAAGTAGTGCGTAGTATTGATTATAATTTACAAAGCAGCCCACCTATTTGTTGTTAAAACATTAAGAGAAGGTCCGCTTCGAAGGTCTACATTTAAAGGTTTTGCTTCTATTTTGGAAAATAATGACAAACAGTCAATTTACTGATTATACCATTGTTCTTGGTCTACTGCGTATTCTCCTTCAACAACAACAACTGCTGTACATAGCATTCGATGCTTGATTAAGTATTAATAGAGTTAGTACCGTTTGAACCATGGTTCACCAGTACACAAAGAACCCA
>JAHZNE010005145.1:0-11501 GCA_027744055.1 Callyntrura sp. NNG-2020
TTATTTTGCAGAACAGAGTGTAACGTTTCCTGAATCACTCTTCCGTTCTTGATTGGTTACGGATGCCTCGTCTTGTGTTTTGTATCTGATATTAGGTTTATTACTTCCACTAAAGTAATAGCTCGAGATTCTAGCTTAACGATTCCACCTGATGAAATTTACAATGACAGTATTGCGTCTCCGTAGTCTTCCATCTTTAATATTTTATCATAAAAAGCTAATTTATGCAAATATGCGCTTATTTAGGTCTGAATATGCGTTTATGCACAAAAACGCTAAAATATGCAAAATATGCAAAAATAAGTGCCTCTCAAACGACATATTTGGGTGTGATATGGATGCATGCTTAGCTGGGTCGGTGAACGCATTGAGAAATATGCAAAAACATAAAATTTTAAAGTGCTAGTGAGAGAAATTGACATTATGAAGGTTACCGCATCAACACCTCACACCTCCGTTTATTCCAATAAAAGATATGTATTCTTTAGTGATAAAACATAATTTGACGTAAAATGAATACTCAACGCCAGTGCTATTTATATGGATTCGTATTATGTCGGTCCACAATCCCCCCACACCCCCAGGCTCCCCGTTTATCATTCCAGTTGTTTTAGTCGACAAAAAAGGAGTTTGGTATTTGACCTCGAATATTAGAAAGAGAGAATCTTGTATGTCAGTCTACTACCCCAGAGAACAATCCCAATTTTCTTAGGTGTTGAATGGCACCTTGTTGGACCATGTATGTTCAGCAACAAAATAGTAGTTCGCCGTACAAACGATTCTCAACGCCAGTATGAATCTTACTGATTCGTACCCCTCGATTGTCCTGGAAGTAACCGCCAATTCGAAAAAAAAACAAGTAAGTTCTACAAAGTTTGATGCATTTCAGCGACATTGCTACTGAGGTAGCTGACTTTATTGATAGCGACGTATCTGGTCAAGTAACAATTTGTAAGTCATATATGCAAGGTGGTTCTTCATTATAACTTGGGACGTTTTACTCACCCCTGGGAAGATGAGCAATTCGCTGCAAAAAGACTGGAGTGGTTTGTCCGTTCCCTCCACTATTTCGGTGGACAATCATTGAATAAAACGGATGATCCGCATTAAAGTACCACTCCAGGTCTGGAAGGCTAGGTCGATCCGGTAAATGTACGGAACCTACCACAGATGAATGAAAGATGTTTTCACAAGTGCATTCCTCAAAAGCCCGACAGAGCATGATCAAGATATAATTATCCTTCAACGCAACCGCCGGGATGCCGGAAAAATTTGCCTCCTTCCGACTAAAAATAACGCCGATTCCGAGGTCATCCAACACTTTATTAAGGTAAATATTGGATACCAGCTTGAACTTTGGAAGGTGCAGAATTACTTTCTGTATGCTCATAGACTGGAGGATTTTATCCAGCGACACAGATTTTAGCTTATCTTCCATCTCAGAGAGTCCAGTGCGCTTGTTTGGCAATAATACGACCATACTCCAACGGTCGCCCTAAAACAAGCAAAGGAATTATTTACTTCATATCTTATCGCATACCTGCCGGAACCGGGGGGAACATGGAGTGGATATCGACGATCCTGTAATATACGACCCCTCCCTATCCTTTAAACCATGGTACGGGGACGGGGGGTTGTTGGTCCCCCCTCAACCCCCCGGTTCCTGGATCGACAGACGAAATCTTACTTTCTACCTACCTTGTAGGGCAGAGAGACAACCTTGGCGTCCAACTCAGGTATTTCCCCGTACAACAAGGAAGTTTTCAAGGTCATCATGTTCACCTTGACAGAGGCAGTTTCATTCGTGTAAAAATCCTCTTTTCTTGTGCTGTCCTTTGGGAACTCATATTTCCAGGTGCCTTTGAAATAGATGGCGTTAATAACCACCAGTTTGGTGGATGGGTCCAGATCCTGGAACAAATTCCCAATTTTTCCATGAGTAGCCTGACTGACGAAGGAGTTTATTGCCGCCGCAGCCCCCTTACTATCCTCATTGTAGTTTAACTGATGGGGTTCTGCACCAAAGTAGGTTTTCAAGGTGGCGCTGTATTGGGGATTCAGGGGGAATCCGGTGGCAGGGTAAACTCTATTTGCCATTTCGAGAGTGACGTTGCCATCGCTTTGGAGTTCCTGTAGGAGAAACTGATACCCCGGATTAAGGTGCTCATCCGCCGGGAAGTGGAGAGCGGACCGAATTGCCGTAGCGGTGTCCCCCCGAGCTCCTGCCTGTAGCATGGCCGCGGCTGTGGCCACACTCAAGGGAGATACAATCAAGTTGTCCTCAGCGGCCTTCCGCAGGTTCTAAATGAGTTGATTGCGATAAGAAGCATATCGTTTCAGTTCTATAATTTAAAAACCCTGAAAGCTTAAAACATGTCCATATTTTCCTGAGGCAAACGTTGCTAGTCCTTACGTCGTAAAGTTGGAAGCTAAACTGCGCATTCCCCCGTGTTACAGCATCCAAGGCTTCCTGGTTACCATGAACCATAGAGAATATCCCCAGGAAATAAAGCAAGTAGGACAACGTTCCTAGTAGAAAACGACCCTGTGGTGCTATAAATGATGTAGTGTGCAACTGAACATACCATGAACCATAGAGAATATCCCCAGGAAATAAAGCAAGTAGGACAACGTTCCTAGTAGAAAACGACCCTGTGGTGCTATAAATGATGTAGTGTGCAACGGAACTCGAGCTGCCATCAGGAGATGTGAATGAAAGCGAGAAATTTTGATAGTGTCACTTACCACGGTTCATCCTTAGTGCTGGACACTGCAGAATGCGGGCGTAGATAAGATACAGACGGGGTCCAGCTAGTACGATCGTCAAATTATCCTGGGGCGGGAAGTTACTCTGGGCGTCGTTGTAGAATGACTACTTTACTTGCTTGCATTGTTGCTGCTACTTATAGTGGCGCCATATGACTGCAGCTTGTTCACCATAGGAGCAAATAAAATTGGAAAGTTATCAGGAATCCGTACATTAGATGGATTCGCCACAAATTATATCGATGATTGTGGAAGTTAATTTAATTACACAAAATAACGAATAAGCTACCAAGTATGGCGCCTAAAGAGCCTTTTAATTATCTACCAAAATAAGGGAGATCGAATTATTTTTCTCATTAGTATTCCTTTTTGATTTTCTACATGGGTTCACGTCACCTGTATGCCTCATTGTTTCAGCGTGCTAACATTTTAGTATTCACCTTTTCTACGAAGCCTCCTGTCTGGCCCAAAGCGCCGCACAATTAACCATACACATTAATATGAAAGGATATGAATTATTAATATGTCATTTATTGGTGTCTGCAATGATTCCAAGAAGTAATGCAATCGTGCACGAGTAAACATGTGTAAATGTTAATCCTCCAGCTCGTGTGGGCATACTGCACTGTTTTTCAATAACTTCTTTGGCGTTAAAGCAACTAGCAAATCTACGGAGATGTAACCTGCAGATTATGCTGAGGCTTAGGTAGTTATTATCCGATGGACTTGGATATCATGAATTCTTTGATATGGACGCCGCCGTGGAAATAGGAGGTCTTTCACACGTTACATCATCGTGAAGATAAAATGAATGAAAATGTAAGACCACCTTTGTGACGCTGTCAAATTTATTCCAGCTATGAATGTCAATATTAGAGTTACGGAGCAACAAATATTAATTGTTTGCTTTTTTATTTATCAGTTATTATTATGGTTGTTGCATTTGGTTTGTAATTATTTAATAGCCTCTTATTACAAATTTTTTACGGGTGTTAGTCGTAAACGTTTTCAGTACTAAAACAACATAAATATCAACAATTTGATTTAAACTTGCAAAAACAATTGAAAATTGACAAACTAACTCCCAGGTGACATTTTAGGCGGCTTAAATAATTCTACATATTTAAAAAGGTACATAAATTAAAAAGTAACACAACTATCGTATCATCTTAGTTCTGGAAATTTGTAAGTATGATCGTAAAATGTCAGGACGGAAAATATACAAATGCGTTTACATGTTTGGTTTAAGGAATTTACTTCTTAAATAACAGAAGTTTTGGAAAACAATCCTGAAAGTAAATATTAAGATTTCAAAATACCCGAAAGATATTAGGTATCCGTAGACAGGTTATACATAACACAAAGTTTACGTTAGTTAGTCATAGTCTAACCATGGGTCATCTTTGCAGTAGCAATAGCCGCGTACTTGGTAGAATTTTAAGCAAAACGACCACTCATTTTGCATATAGGTTTACTCAATATTTTTACTCAAGTTTTTAAACCCAAAAATCCAAGTGTGAACGTCATTCTGTATTTTCTGTTCTGACATGTTATAAAATATAACTTATAATTATTGCCAAATTTGCGATATTTAAGAACTTAACTTTATTGGCATACATTAGTTGTACTCTTAAAGTAACACAAATTTTGAAATTAATCCAACGTTTCAAAATCCGCTGTACGCGTACCCATATTGTGGGAAGAACATGCGGGCTGCTTGTCCGTATTTCCCAAAAACACTCAAGTCACCGCCTACGCAGTACGGATAAGATATTGAAAGGAAATGATTAAAAAAAGTCTGTATTCTCTCAGTTGATATTTATACAATCTGCTGGTATCTTTCAGGTGGAGTACAACAAGTACCGCTCGTCATAACAAAGTATCATCAGGAAACTCAGTACACAGCCTCCGAAAAGGAGTACCATACTCAAAAGGAATTTGTGATTCTCAAAAGTACTCAACAACTTCTGCATTCTTGTCCTGTTTTCAAGCTCCTCCTGACGATCCACTAGCGCTTTCCTAATTCCCTCACTATTAAAACCGTCCGGGGGTAGCAAGTCCAGGGGCACTTTCCCCGCCTCGTTTTTCCCGTTTGGATCCGCCCCCAAAGAAAGAAAACATTGCACGGCAACCAGGTTATCCCTTTCAACCGCTGCATGAAGCAAGGCTCCTGCCGTCTGGTATTTCAAATCCGAATCCCCCATCAGTTGAAACAAAAAGTCGAGCACAGGTTTACTTTGCTTTCCGGTGAACGCCAGCAGGAAAACTTTTACGCCGTTATCAGTGGCTAAATTACAGGTGAAGTTCAGCTCTCTCGCCGCCAGTCGTAACGTCCTGTCAGAGACCTCCCCGCGAGAAAGGGCGGCCTCCACCGGCAAATAGTCGTATTGACCTTCCTCCAGCAGCAGAGATTTGTGTCCGGCTTCCAAAATAAATTCAATCCAGTCGTGGTACTGCTCCGCGGTCACCCTTTTATTCAGTGTGTGTGCCACTGTGTTATTCTCTCCATCCTTGGAATACAAATCTGCCCCCTGCTCCAGTAACACTTGGGTAACCGGAACTATATTAGAACTCTGCTGACCCAACAACAACAACGGGGCACATCCCTTGTTACATTTTAAATTGACGTCAAAACCAATCAAGATTAAATATTTGATCGCCTCAATGTGACCACAGGATACGGCGTGGTGCAGTAAATTCCTGGCGTGCTCATTTTTGCGAAATAGCAGGGCCTTCACGTCTTCATCGTCGGTTTCATAAAATCTTTCTAGTAACGTGACATCACAGTGGAATCCCACCGCTTCCCAAAGTAATCGCCAGTCCCAGCCGGTAACGGAGGGGGAACAAATGCATAATTTGGTGGAGTCCGAGCAGGGATTCTGACCCTCCCATAGTTTTCCTATGGTGTACCCCGCCTTAAGGAATGTCGCAGCTGCTTTATCTTGGTGCGTTTCAAATAGGGCGCTCACTATAACATCGTAGAATTTGTGGGTGGCAAACGGGAGACAGTAGAACATCTTGGCCTGTCGTGTTTTCAGCAACATCCTCTAAAAATGGATAAGACCTATTATGCATCGATTTTTATGGAAGTTTGATTGGTAGAAACGGTAATTACACTTACAGCTTGGTAGAACCAATATTCAGTCAAAATTTCTTCCCGCCGCAAAATTTCCAGAAATTTTTTATTGAATTTAGTCTCTTTGGCGAGGCTCCTGCAAAAAAATTGCAAAGCAAATTTTTGCCAGTTTGTGGGGTCCACGTCGGAGAATTCTGGCATTTCCTTCCATTTCGATTTTGATAAAAGTCTGTCACGATCCATTATTTTTGGTTTCATTGCAGTAATGTTAAAACGGTAAAACTGGTGCAGGTACTAAAAATGTTAGAAAAAGTGCCACTTGATTAATACGATACAAATATGTAGACTTAAATATAAACTTTTTATTTGCCCTTTAAAACTGACAACTGCCAAGGAAATACAGCTTTACTTTGTGACAACACCATCATCTGATCACTACTGCACTGCAAGGCAGAGGAAAGAGACAAAACCAAAATAGAATCATCTGGGGTGTCTCTCGCGCACAATAAGGGGAATGCCCAGCTGCAACGCTCTGATTGGCCAAGAGGTTTTGGACACTTTGTTACTCTCTCCGGCTTTCCTACACAGCAAAGCGATGATATACAAAGCAGAGCCGAGAAACAAGGCAGGCCACCACAAGCTTGCTTCTTGTCACAAAGCCATTTGTTGTAATGCTGTAGCATGAATAACTGCGTAGTCGTCGAAAAAGAGCATGCATCCATGAATGCATGCAAATTATATGACGTGATCACAATGGTTAATTGGTGTTAAAACGAGGCAATTAATATTGAAATCATTTGTCATGAGAACTGAAAAAATATTCTTTAGACTACTTATATGCGACCAGCTACTGGGAAGTATCAAGATGACCTTGGCAAATATTTTCCGGCTGTCAGGCCGTTTCAACTTCAAATTTTTCTGCTATTAAGATGCACTGTAGTGTACCTTATTGGAACCGTTGTGAGCTTCCATTAATCTCGTCCGGTCGGCCGTATGGCGCGAAAAGTCGTAGACGACAAGAAATATCAAGAAACAATTTTACCAATCGATAGTAGGTATCAATAGGAATGTCTACTAAAGTCTACCAAACTGACTAGCTTACAAATACGAATCACTTCATAATAGTCATAGTAACTTGCCTTATAATTATAACGTTTGCCATTAAGTTGTGCTGCGTTAAGTGTAGTATAAACGGGGATGCGTTGGAATCACTTGAATATTAGCGTAAAATATGGAACAACTTATTTGTATCAGAAAACATGAAAATAACCCGTGTAACAAGAGACCGCCTTACATCTTTTAATAATTACTAATTATTAATTAGTAATACTCGTACTTGCTACATCTTAAAAAAGCCGTATTATGATGATCTGTTGGTTGTCATCAGAGGAAAACGCGAAGAGGTGGAGAACCTGAATTGTGCTATGATTATCTCTACCACTGTTTTTACTTGTTGGCTTAATTTGTTCCTTTACTTAATTCAATCCAGTAGTAGCATTATTACTATGACCATTATCACTGCTCAATCTTAAGCGTGAATACNTACCACTGTTTTTACTTGTTGGCTTAATTTGTTCCTTTACTTAATTCAATCCAGTAGTAGCATTATTACTATGACCATTATCACTGCTCAATCTTAAGCGTGAATACATGCATTTAACCATTAAGAGTGCAGAAAAATAGGCGTCAGCTAATAAAACAGAAAAGAAGTTTCTCACAAATTTATTTTAAGAGAGCGTCAAGTGTACATGAGATAAGATAAGTGCATATAAGTATTGTCGTTTCCTATTTTCATATGATGTTTAAAATTTATAACCTTTTCGTGGATGATATAAACCAGATATAAAACATACAGTTTTCACACAAATTAGAATTGTTAAGGGAGTTACAATTTTATATATTTCATATTATATTATAATATAATATATAATTATACGTCAGGTTTGCAATGCCCGCGTCAGATCCATGGTTTGGTGATTTGAAGGAGCTACATCACCTGGAGTTGTGAAGGTTGACACAACCCAATTTTTCCATAGTTTCAAAATTGGGTTGATTTTAAAAACAAATAATGTAGAACGATTTCAAAAGTTAATAAGAAGCATTAATGTATTTTTTAATTAGAATGTATATTGTATTTGCTATGGAATAAATAGTTACCTCACCTAATACGAAATGCTATGTTGCTAAGTACTTTTAAATGTGTATTCAATCTGTATTGAAACGTTTAATAGTATACCTAAACCATTGAACAGAAACTGAAAGCATTAAATATCTTTCTGTTCTGTTTCATTAAAAAAAATTACAAAGCAACGTACTCTAAACATAAAAGAAAAAAAATATTGGAAAATGGAGACTTTAACTCCATCCATACAGCCTTAGTGATAAGATGCTATTGAAGAAAGATTCCTAGACTATTTTATTTTCTAAAAGTGGCATCTAAATGTATTATATAAACATTGGAGAAAAACTTCTACTGTCATGGTAAATTAAATAGTCTCAAGTAAAATGAAATTCCGCAGATGAAATAACTAATTTTGTGTTGCAGGAAAAAATGTCAGTAAGCCACAGCGTTGTAGTCTTACTTTTACAATTGTAATTCAAACATTTTTAAAATTGAAAAACTTAAGCAACCAACATATCCTTGAGTTGTTTGAAATTTGGACGCACTTTGGGATCAGTTGTCCAACAGAGCTCCATGATCGGGTACATACTTTCAGATCCAGATAATGGTGCCTCTAGTGGTTTAGGAGGCGGAAGACGAAGACCATTTTCGAGGCTGGAAGCAAATTCAACGTTCCAGGACAAACCGGCATAAGGATTTTCTCCTGGAAGATTCAAAGTGTAGTACGTCAATTATGCTCCTTAAATTACCTTTGCTTTACTTTATAACGAAACTAGTTTACTAACCAAGAGTGTACATTTCCCAAAGTGTCACCCCAAAGGCCCACACGTCCGACTTTTCGTTAAATATATTGTCACGTAAGGACTCAGGAGACATCCATTTCCATGGCAACGGTTCCTGGTGTGTCTTTTGATAGCTCTGGTAGTTCATCATTCTCCGAGACAGTCCGAAATCGCAAATTTTGGCCTTGTTGTGTTTGTCGAGAAGAACATTTCTGGTTGCTAGATCCGCATGAACGATGTGCTTGCTTGACAAAAACTCCATGCCAGTAACAATATCCAAAGACCATTTTCCCAAAGGATTTGTATCATATTCACTAAATCAAAAAATAGTGACACTACAAATGACTGCATCCGCTAATAATGAAACGTCACTACCACTTACTATTACAGTTTAATACATTAATAGTTTTGTACTACGTGTACATTTTAAAATTGAATGGAGTTAGTGGAAAATTAAATAGAGCTTTTGTACATAGAACGGTTTAAACATGGCGACGGTTTTATTTCCCTGATCGTGCTATTATTGTGTACCAACAGGTGATGTAGCACAGTAGGGAACAAACTATCTAACGTTTTTAAAATTCAGACACTTGTATTGTTAAGAACGTTTATAAATTCATGGTGTTCATGATAAAGCCTCAATAGTATTAGTTAGCTTTTGTTTGTTTAAAATGCAATGCGTGTATACATTAGAATAGTAAGTGGTACTTACACTCTATGACCTGATGTTAAAAAAATCTTACTAATGTGCTATTTCTTGTAGGCCAACAACACCATAATTCTGGAAGAATTACGTGATGAGTATATATTAATTTTCTTAAAAATCAGTTAACCCAACATTTTAATGAATGCATCACATAAGAAAATAAAAAAGTTTCTTGAAACAGAGATATGTTGAAGCCATTTTAAATTTTCTTTCGTGCTTTCCTATTCTCCAAAATAGTTTTTGAGCTAAAAAGCGTTAATTAGTCTACTTTGATAACGTAGTTGTGATCAAAATATACCGTATATACTTTTGTTGAACGCGACGGACGCAAAGATAAAAATAAGATTTATACTTGTAAGAAACTAATGATAAAATGTTTGTTTCCGGCGGTAACATACTTAATTACACGTATATTATGATTTAGTAAGAGGAAGTACCTTTCCCCAAGGCAAGTGTACATATCATTCTCTCGGTGTTCTTCTGGACATCTCAATTTCTTCAAACATTTTTGCAGTGATCCCAAAGAGCAAAGTTCTAAAAAGGCATACACTTCACCTGAAATTTGTAAGGACATTAGGTATCATTCAAGTTTTCATAATTGTAACATTTGCCTGGAATTAGGAATATCTTCCGTAAATTTTTGCATACCTTCCCTCAGATTGCCTGTATGTGCTCCCAAAAGAACCACAATGTTGTCGTGTTTTCCAATGTAGCTCAATGCCTTTATTTCCATCAAAAGACTTCTCAAACTCATCAGACCTTCTACATTCTCTCTAATCCTTTTCACCCGTTTCACAGCAACGGCAACCTGTCTTCCTTGCAAACTGATGTGACCCATACACACCTCTCCATACGCACCTGAACCTAACCTGGAATCTTCGTCTGGGGAACGGCATCACAATATGAAAAAACTGGGAAAGCCATAGATTATATCGCTATTGGATTATTTCCGGTAATAAAATATTTTAGTTACCAAGAGTGAAGTTGTGTGAATCGAGCTCTAATGAGTTGTCGTAGGCGTAGCTTTCAACCATATCGGTGCAATCAGTGCGTTGTGTATCGTCGTCAATTTTGCCATCCAACTTTTTCCCTATTTTTCGTCCCTCAAAAAATTCCAAAATCTCCTTCTCTGACAGCCTTAATAAAGCGGAAATCGCGTTTTTTCGGAAGTAAATTACAATTAGCACAGCTATTACAGACGCTACTGCAATAAAAGCAAACACGCCAGACGACACTATAATCGCAACACTGTCTTTAGTACTCTCTTTAATGTTTACCACATTATGACTGACAGTGGTTGATTTGTGGACAATTTGGTACTTTTCCTGGAGCTCATCTTCCACAATTCTCCACCAGCCACTTTTTGTTTCGTCGTCTGCTTGGTCAAATGCTTCCCTCATGAATACTGACACATTGTGTATCACCGCAAAGTCGTTTATTTTTATCCAAAAATTAGTTAATTCAGTCAAAGTGTCTGAACTTTGATCAGGTATAAAGTGTATTACAAAATTTATATCAACACTTGGGAATGCTTTCTCCATTATTTGCTTACATTTCCGCATAAACTCATTCGTTGTTGTTTTTAAGGCATCCAAATACTCGCCACCAGTAGGGAGATTGACCACAATAATTTGTACATGTGGCAGAATATGTTCAATCAATCCCTCTAAAATTTCATTTTCGCACCAACTCCATTTAATAACAAGACCAAACTTGTAGGATGGTTCACTGCTATTTAATTTCTTCTGATGTTCTAATTCAAAGTTTACTGCATGCCTAAAGTGTGTTTTAAACTTTCCAGTCGACCATTTGGTAGCGTCTAGTAGCACATTTTCCACAGTACCCGGAAATATGTCATTTGCTTCAATTGTGAGCTTCTGAACGATTTCGAATACAGTTTGTCTTGTGTCTTCGGAGTTCATAGTAAATGGTACCGAGATTTTAAGAGGTTTTGTGGCAGATTCCAGTAAGTTCTTCTCATTTTTTCTGCGGGCACTGTTATATAAATTTCTGTTTAGTTGAGCAGCAGCATGCGGAATGAGACGTTTT
>JAHZNE010005146.1:0-13269 GCA_027744055.1 Callyntrura sp. NNG-2020
CCGCGGTATTCAAGATCGAGTAAACACTGCGATCTCCCTGAGCTATTGGGTAGGTAAATTGTCAGAAACTTGCGCCTGGTATGAGTTAAGGTCACAGGTACGCCATCGAAAACAATTTAATAAAAAAAATTTGTTAGGTTTTTACATTTAAAACTGTACGACATTTTTTGGTACATCACAAAAGGAATACTCAAAAACAGCTCTCTTGATGTCGGGGTCACAGTTTTTGCTGAAAAAAGTACACCACAAATGCCAATGACTTCACCAGGTATACCGCAGCATTTTATAATTCATATCACAAAAATACTAACTTCATTCAGTTGTTGTTTTTACTTTAGTCCGGCTCACCACACCATCAACACGCAGCAGACCTTCTAATGTCTTTCACCAAGGCAAGCGGGAAGAGCAGCACAGAACAATACATATTGGTATGATGCGGTTGAAAACAATAATATAAAGCTTACGCAATGCATGCGTGGTAAATGATACGCGTAAGGATGTTTTTATAAGCGTTTGAACAAATTACTTCAACATCTATTAACGATACAATACGCTCCATTCAACCAGAGCAGCCACAAAAAGTAATAATTGAGGGAGCATCTCGAATAAACGATAAGCTGTCAGGTATATGTGTGAACATAATACAAGTCTCATCTTTGCTGTTATTCTTGGTAAATAAAGGTGATTTTCTGTCTAAGAATGCAAAACCGGCTTGCAAACAAGCCGAGGACAAAGAACTTAAAAGCTGAACCACTCAAAAGGAAGACAACGAAGCGTCATAATGATTCACGAGAGGTGGTTGGAACGGGTAAATTACATGGCAATCTCATACTTTACTTTTTTGTTCATCCTTACTTACTTTATTTATTAGGTCGTATCGTCGTAAGACGTAGTGTAAACAATTCCTAGACCGACAGAAACGTCCTGCCGATGGCCACACTAAGAATAGCACGTCTGTTGTCACAGCTTCAAATGAAGTGCTAAATAGGTCGAGTTGGGCACATATTGTTCATGGTAAGCGACAAGTAATTTATTATTTTGCTGCATGCTGAATGTTAACTATGGTATCGCTTTGCACATTTTATAAGTAAACAAGAATGACAACCATGATCCACTGCCATCAAACGAAAATACATACAACGTTTCAATCAAAACAACTAACAGTTCCGCAACCAATTATTCCGTAACGTTATGCCGTAGTGGTTCATGGACGCAACGAATCATGTAATAATATTAATTTTTCATATTACTGCGATCATGCAACATTTTTTGTAACGTTCACAATATCAAAATATTATGACAATGATTAATGTTTAAAAAATGTATCAATAAATTAATACTTGTAGCACAAGAGACGCCAAACAAATTACAAAATCACACTGAAGGAAGTGGAAGTGAAATACGTTTGCTGTCAAGGTAAGCTGGAAGTTTTTGTTATATAATATTCATGTTTAGTACACTCATATAAGTCTGGTTTGTACATACTTAAATAGTTGTAGCGTTACAAATATCCACCTTCTTGCAAATGAAAAAAATCATACTGAATATAATGTTTGTGGTTTCTTTTTGTGTTACCGTCGCAGCAACGGTGTCGCGATACTCATATTTATAATACATTGCGAGAAAATTATTTACGGTGGCAATCAAGTAGAATTTATACTCATAGTTATATATTTATTGCATTTGAATCCCACCAGAACTTTTTAACCAACTGCTGAACCTGTTTTCAATATTGCGATGCTGTTTTTGTTATTGTAAATATTGACCATGAACATTTTAGCGGATTTGATGCCAATTTAAGACGGTTGTTCATACAATTTCAGATGCGTTTACGAAACCGCCAAATTGGCCTGACACCTTAGGCCTTTGCCAATTTGGAAAAACTAGAGTATTTGTATCATTCTGTGTATTTGTTTCATACACAGAATGGCGTGCTGACAAAAGTAAAATACGAAAATGGAATGAATTTGTAAAATTTTGTAGGGGGAAAATAGTTCCTTCAGCAGAACCTTTGCCATTTTGGATCTTAAGATCACATAAATCAGCGACAGGTCAAAAAATGATAACCAGACAAATTCTAAACGTAGGAAGACCTCATTGACCTGCCGTAAAGGTGGACATGGTGTCTCCTACAACCATCGAATGCACGCATGTAGCAGAAGTAAAGTCTAATTTAATTGACGCGCCAGTTCAGAACAAAATAAAAAGTAACTGTTTTCTTTTTCATAAATTGAAAATTGTGCACGCCAATTGTGATGGTCGATGCGATATTTGCAACAAATTCATTAGTTCAAGGATGAGTACTCTGAGCATTCTGACGTATTCTGTAGGATGTGTTTTCGGCACACCCGACCAAAAGAAATTCCTCCAATGCAGCAATGAACGTCCTGAACAGGCTACATTTAAACATAAATGCAATATATGTCAGCTATATTTTCAATCAGATGCAGATCTTCAGACACATACATATATACACTTAGGGTATGACAAGAACGTTTGTAGAATGCGAGGATGTAATAAAATGGCGTTCAATGTCCCTGACGATCTACTTAAGCATTTTGCCGAGAAACAATCCTTTTTTAAAATATGCCATCGTTGTTATAAAACGTCGTTTAATAACATGATAACATGACCAATAACCTTCAATAACATGAAGGCAAATGTTTGAATGGTCATGAATGCAAGCATTGCGCATATATAGATAACATGATAAATGACCATCGTAAAACTTGTTGCCAAATAAGAA
The DNA here is from genome assembly GCA_027744055.1 of Callyntrura sp. NNG-2020. NCBI lineage: Eukaryota > Metazoa > Arthropoda > Collembola > Entomobryomorpha > Paronellidae > Callyntrura > Callyntrura sp. NNG-2020. Next base: position 2,747 of record JAHZNE010005146.1, read on the forward strand.
TGACATTTTAAATTATTGTATTACATTGCATGCAAATGCTGTGTATGGTAATGTAAATATATTATACGCACAAGTTTTGCAAAGGCAAAATATATTTATTTTAAAATTTTTACGTTTCCAAAATCTACTTATTCACTGTCCGAAACTGTAACAACATCATCAGTTTTAACAGGTGATTTCATCGCCTTTTTTTAAACTTCAGTAGCTTCACGAAGCCAACAAATTTTCCAACTGAAAATAACATTTTAGGACCTGCAAATTCATAATAAAAATAGTATTTCAAAAAACCTTGAATATAACAATAAGAGATAGGATTCCAACACTTGCCTTTCCAATCAAAATTTGCTGTATATTCCCGCGGTTGAAGTAACCGAAACTTAAGATCGCCATGTTTAGAATAGAATAGCCTTTTAATGTTTTCAATTTATGTGTCACAGTACAACTTTGGTGATAAAAGTCTGGGTGATTTGGATCCAGATTTTCTATCTGGGCGTATTCAGCCGTTGAATTTTTTCTCCAACAGTATTTGAAAGGCATTCCTGTTCAAGTTGTTCCAAGTCGGTCAGAAACTCAGGTATCTCTGATACTTCCAATTTTATCAGCGTGGGGGAATACTTTAACCCGTTATCCTTATTTATGTAGACAAACTCTTTATGTTTATCTCGCGAAAATGCCTTTTTAAAACTAACCTTTCCAAATGATACAACGTTATCGCCCGTCCAAAATTGAGGGTTTCTCTCTAGGCCCTCCTCAGATTCGTCGTAGCAAAAGTCCGCCAAGTCGGTATTGTTTACCGTACGAAACCGTACGTCTTTATACCACCAGCACCGTCACCACGCTTAAGGCTTCGTCTATGTCTGAGAATTTGCTTAGAGTTCTTCTAGCCCTAGTTTTTTCTAAAGTAGTAAAAAAATTTCATAAAATTATTTTATTAGCTTCGGAAACAACTTTGTTTCTGGCTTCCTGTGCTGGCCGCGTGCGTTGTTGCTGATACTTTCGATCAGCGGACATGTTGACCTTAAACTGGATTTCTTGAATGAAGATTAGATTCATTTTGTTCTGTAGTTATACTAGTGGTATTTATTATTACTGTAGTACAACGTTTTGTTTCTTCTTCTCTTCATAGTTTTCGTAAAGCACCATGGAGCAACTAGGCAGTAGAAAAATAGACAAGGAATACAATTGGCATCAAGCAGCAAACGTTATATAGTAGAGTTAAACTTAAGGAATATAAAATTTTTATAAAGTCTCAAAAAAATGCTTTAAAAGTGTACTCTAAATGCATAGATGAATCATGCGAAATACAACAACTTCTAATTTGCGTTGGAGAAGCCGGATCAGGAAAATCACAGCTTCTTGGGTTGTTTCAACAACTATTTAGAGAGAAAATTAAAAAAATTGTTTGTGTTGCACCGACAGGGACCGTCTAAAATTTCTGAGCTCAATCATGAGGATTGATGAGGAAGGATCAATGTCAGGTACTTAATTACTTTTATACGCTACTATTTTTATCGTTAACTCAGTTTATTTTTAATACTGTGCAATTACTTTATTACTAAGGAAAACATTCTTTTGTAGAGAGATGATACGACGACGCAACAAAATGTTACCTGTTAAAATAGATAAAGTTCTTTACTTCTATATGGAAGACCAACCGTTATACCACGAAATGGCAAAAGAAGATAAGGGTATAATAGTTAGTAAGAAACTTTAGACAAACTTGACGAACATTTGAATACAGGACTTAATATCATTGCCATTTCTGATGATTTTTAAGTTCCATTTACAAAAGAACGTTGTGATTACATAACGAAGGTTATTATTCAAAAGTGTCACCATTATAATTTGTTTACGTTATGCCTTTTGCACAATTTATATTCTAAAAATTTGCGACGGTAGGAATAAACTGGACGTACTTTATATTATTTCGTATGATAAGATGTAGCGACTGTGTACTCACTCTTGCCCGTCAGTTAGCACCGACTAATACACGATGGATTCTGGAGACTTATTTAGACGCGACTAAAGAACAATTTGGTTATTTATTTATTGACCATCACTCAGGCTCAAGGTACGATAAAATTCGCTTCAGATTCTCTGTTTTTCCTAGTTATGAAACAAAGTTATATTTCCCGAAAAATGGAAAGTGTCTTGGCTCATTATAAATCTCTTAACAATTTTGCATGCGTTTCTGATAAGGAGAGACGACTTTTGATTGAGAAAGCAAGTGAGGATCAGTTAGAAGCTTCTGTTCATTGTATAAATTGTGTGGAGGAAATATTAGGAGAAAAAATAAAGAAAAAACAGATGTTACTTGTACGAAAAACCGTAAACCACTGCGGAAACGTTTATTGGAGAAACGCCCTGTTGTAGCGTACATCCTATACAGGATGCTAGAAGAAATAATGGCAATGGTATACACTCTATGTGAAAATTGAAATGGACGAAAATTTTTCGAGTTATACCAGAATATGTTTATCTACATCTAAAGCCATATATTGACAACCTAATGAATGGCGATAGTTCAAAAGAGAACACCAATACAAAAAATGATGCAAATACGCAAAACTTCGCTTCAAACAAAAGGCTTCATAAAAAGGTCCTAATAGCTGTAACATTTCTTAAGAAACAGGATATACAACTGTCGCCAAAAGAAAGTATAGAAGTAATTACATTTTTTTTACACGGCAACCAAAAATAAAAAATTCCAGCAGAAGTACTGGAAGTACTTAAAAATGCAAAAATCCCAAAATCTCTTACATGTAAAAAAGCGAGCAAGTTCTTCCTCGCAGCAAAAAAATCACGTAGAAACTAGATACCTAAATAGTCAGTGGACGAGAGCCCGATATGTAGGTGCGTTGTCCGCATTATACGAATTTTCATTGAGTAGAGGTATAAAAGATTTAAAACGTATTAAAAATGCTGCTATCCCGGCATTTTCACTACATACCCCAATTAAAAGACGATTTAAAAGAATGAGAATAATATATATTGTGCTTAGTAGATAGTTTTCTCGTTACGCAGTTACCGTAAAATTAAAAGGTAAATCAGCAGAAAGCGTGGTATCTGGCTTCAAAGAAATTTTTCGTCACACAAAAAGGAGACCATTAAAGCTATAGACCGACATGGTATATTAAAATTTATTTTCTCAAAAATTGTTCAGTGTACGATCAAGCAGATCATCATTGTTACAGGGAACGGAGTTCTATAATGGAAAGCTGAAGACATTTTCCAAACTAAAAGCTGTACAGGCAGAGAGGTACATAAAAAGCTGTATAGTGCTCTATAACCAAAATTTGAATAAATATTATTATTGGTGATACTATTGTCTTATCTCGTTTATGAAGGTTTATCAGAAACATCAAAGAAAAGCTGATCAGTCAATTTACTGTAACTGGAAAGCAGAATTGGGTGGACATTTTCCAACAGGTCACCGAAAATATTAACAAATCATATAATACCAGCACTAAAACGTCCCCTCATCTTGTGACGAAGAAAATCGAAGATAAAATACTAAATATTTACATAAACATAAACCCGCTAAGCTAAAAATAAATGATATTGTACGTTTAGGAAAAAATAAATTTTTATTCGAAAAAGGCGCAACAGAGAATTGGTGATTGTCAGTTTACAAAATTGTAATTGTAATAAAAAAGCCACAATTATACGTATATAAAATTTCTAGTATAGACGGCGAAGAAATACAGGGCACTTATTACGAAGACGAGTAATAAATTCAAATGATTCTTTGGAATTCTATCCAAATAACACGCGTCTTCGTTTTCAAACAAAATTGTTAATAATGTTGTATTAAATGAGTCATTTGTCAAAATATTTGTTGATTTTACTGGTACATCTAATGATTTTAATTTGTCGAATGTTCTATGGGACGTTAGTAATAATGAATCAACGGAGGCAGAACTGGTAAACACAAAAAAGATTTTTCTACCAGTCGACAAACTAGTAATACTAAAAAACAAACAGATCGACAAACATGCAGTGACAAAGCAAGGAACAAATATGTCTGCTTTTCTTTTATAATTAAACAAGTATTGCACAAGCAAGAATATAAAAGTAGCATTTTCAGAGCTGCTCGAGCAGATGCTACCATCTAAAGTCAAATTTTCATTTCAACAAACCAACATCTATACTAATCTACAACTATCCCCATTGCTTGCCAAAATATTAGGGTACAAGGAAAATACGTTTTACGTTGGAGATTATGAAGCTCCAATACCTTATGGCGATACTTTTTTTAAATCTCTGACATTTAACAATGACGCATATTTTGAGCTTTTTGAATGGATTACAAAATCGAAAGAGTTAGAAGAGTTAACTGAAGATTTGTACGAGGATTTAGTTATGTCGATTACTACTACTACAAGAGATTCTCATCACGATGTAGGTTTCAACATTAATATTGAAACGTTTATTCTTGAGGTAACATTCTATGTGGAAAAAGACACGTTTCGTTATCTACCCAAGTAAAACGATACTTAGGACTTCCTGCATTGTATACATTTAAGGATAGCGTAGAACTTACGATTCCAGAAAATTATAGAGCGCAGTTTTTCCCTACACCTGCTCCTACACCTGCTCCAGTATCCGGTCCCGCCGGCAGAGTTTACTGCGTCACAAATATTGTGTCACCACAATACGTTGGAAATTCCATCATTCCACTTATTAGGGTTTTGCCGAACCCGGGCACCGAAAAGTTACATGTCATGTTTAACGAATATACTGTATTTACCAGTTATTTATTCAAACCGTAGCTTAAGCTTAGTTTGTTTTAAGACACCGGAGAGTTAAAACCTACGAACAAAAATTCTTCAACTACAGCTGTCATATATTTCCGTAAACGCACCGTATGAAGAAAGTGAAGTGCTTAAAAAATTATTGTTCGTTAAGTGGAATGTCATCGGACACACAGATCGGTGGAGGTGCCACAATAGGGCACTGTCAGAGATTAAGTATAAAAAATCGGTAAGAAAACGGAAAACTAGAGTACAAGTAGGAGGTAAAAAGAGCTAATCAGTAAAATAATCAGTCGAACAGTAAAAAGGAAGCGATTAGGTCACAAGCGACGACCACAGCAACATTTTCAAGTTGGAGGTGGAAAAAGAAAAAAACATAAAAAAGCCAAAAAATAAGCATGGACGAGAATGCTTTAAACACTATGGCATCTTCCTACCTCACGTCAGCGCCATACTACAGTGCTGCGTTGGATCTTAATTCTCTTCCGGCAACAGATAACAGGAGACAGGCAAGTATTGCATCCTCTGAGTATCAAAATACTATTCAAACTTTTCAATTTCAAACGATTATGCACCTCTAGAATTTTCAATTGTTGGTAACGGAACACATTATATCGATTTGTCTTCAAGTTTTCTATATTTAAAGTGCAAGCTAACTGACTTACAAGGAAATGAATTAAGGTCAGATAAATTAGTGGCGCCTGTGGACGCATTTTTTCATGCATATTTTGAAAGCCTTGAAATCTATGTAAACGGAATACAAATAAGCAAAGGAAATATTATGTACGGTTATCGTGCATTTGTACAACGGTATCTAAGTAATGGTAAAGAGCAAAAGGATACATTTTTACAAAATGAAATGTTTTATAGAGATTCAGCAATAGACTCGCTTACTGCACCAAATACAGGCTATACAACACGTATGAACATAGCAAAAGGAGAATTTGAGGTTGTAGGTAAATTAGTGGACGGTTTCGTTAATCAGCGACGGTTTATAATACCAAACACAAATATAAAAATTAGGCTAAAAAAGTTTAAAAACAGATTTTACTTAGACTTTTACTTTCGGAGCTACTTCTAGTGGTATACTTAACGCAAAAGTAAGTCTTACAGAAGCATGTCTCTTTTGTTCGTAAAGTAGTATCAAATCCAGAAATTCATCAATCCCATCAGGCCCAAATGCATAAGGGAATGAAAGCTATATCCATTAAGAACAGTGGATTGTAGAGCTTATACAATATTAAGTGGTTCCATTTCTCATTCTAGTGAAGTGTTGTTTTCTAATCAAGTCTAATCTAATAATCTTTCACTGTAGACAGTGAAACTGTGGCGTACAAAACTCTCGTCTTTGACATCCCCAACAATGATTTTCTTGTTGGTTATCACAATATGTTTGCTTCTTTGGGGATGTTTGACAAGCCAATCATTTTTTTAAATTTTTAACTTGTTCTCAAACTTAGGAAATCAATATCAGCCAGAACGCACAGGTCAATTAAAAGTACAACAACAGTTTAAAAGTGCTCTCACTAAAGCAATTAGCGTTATTGTGTACAGACATATGCAGGGACTGCTGTCAATTGATGGAAATAGAAACGGATTGGTGAGGAGCTGTAGTGGTGCTGACCGCAGGTTATAATAGTAATAATAATAAATAATAATAAAAATAATAATAATGCAAGTAGGAGTTCATCGACAAACGGTTGATTGAGACGGATGACACACAATCATTAATGCTTGTTATTTAAAATGCTTGCAGTTTCGCTGAAAGCTGATTAACTTAACAGAACAGTATTAATGAGAGTCATGCCATTTTTAGGAATGATCGTCGTGGTCGGCCAAACCCTATTCAGGCCAGCAGGCCCGCTGGGCTACGGCATTCGCGCAGCCCAGTTGGCACTTGCGCCACATGGCGTACTGGCTTTGATGGGGCAAAGAGCTATGAAGGACGGGAGACGGGGACAGCCGGGGGGACGAAGAGGGGGGGATACATAGGGACAATGCGGATGAAATGCGGGGAGAAGAGGATCCGGAGAGGTGATGCTGGTGGACGAGAACGGGAAGGAAGGGGTCGTGAGCGGGGAGCCGGTAGGAAGGCAGATGTTGGATGGAGACAGTGGCCAACTGGGTATGGGACGGGATCCAACGACTATGCTTAGTCATCGCGGCTGGAGGAATCTTCCCGCTAGGTAGGATTTTTTATTTAAAAAGTGTTGCGTTTCGACGATTCCGAACGCTAGAATAACACTTCTCGAACAACTTGTCACGCGACATTATGTGTGTAACAAGCTGATTAAAAATGGTTTTAAGTAAACGAAAAATTTGATTCAGCTTTAAATTTGGTGGGAATGCTAGAAGTTAATTGATGTGGTAGACAGACAAGTATATTCTCTAAGTACTCCTAGCATTCCCACCAAATTTAAAGCTGAATTAATACAACCAATTAATTAATAGTATTAGAAACTAATTGTCACTGTTTGTATTTTATTACAGCCTTCCTCCTCCACTTCATTGGGTTCGCGTGTCCGACTTTCGGACAGTAGGCCCGATGAGGGGAGGTGGCTGGCATTGTGCTGGGAGTCTTCCTACGCCGCGCCTTGCAAGGGAATTGGATCCTGGAAGACCATCCACCCGCTGCCAATGACGAAGAAGAAGATGAAGAAGAATCATCCCGCCTTGTCCTTTTTTATATTTTTTTAAATAAAATAAACTTTTCATAAAGCTGCAATGGTCGTCTTTCTAAATTGGTCGTCAGCCTGACTCCATGATTTTTGTACGTTTTCTTGGATGTTGCATTGTTGCAAAAGCGTCGCGATACTATTTTGGTGGCAAAATAGCGTCTGGGGATCCCTCAATGCTTGTTGCCATCGCTTCGTTTAGGGTCGACCAAAAAGCATCCTTTCTCGCCTTTTTGAAAAAAGCATGCGCACAGGGTCGCACACCCACTTGTGCATGTATGGCTGGTTGTTGTGGTTTGTTCTGAAAGAGTGAAGGTTAGTAGCTGCAATTGAAGTGGTGGTGTACAGGTTAAATTCAAACGATGTCGCTATCTAAGTTAGTTAGTTTTTATTTTTGTTTCTTTTGCATGTTCTATGTATAACTATGTACGATAAGCGTATTATTAATATATTATTATTTTGTTCAGTGTTTTGTAGATTTGGAATGCCGTCCTTGCCTCGGAAGGAATTGCACCTTTTTCAAATTTAAGGATTTCACCTTCTGCGCAAGAGACAGAAATGCTTTCTGGGGGGATGGATTAGTTATCACACCGGATAACCCTGACTGGTGCCCAGAACCTTCATCAACAACTTACTGCAATGGAACACTTGATCCACTGCTCTTCATTGCTAACTCTACTGTCGCCGTCACAGCCGCTGTTGTGCCTTACTTTAAGTGGTTATGTAAGTGAAAGCTATGTTAGCAAAGTAGTATCCTTTTTTAATTTATAATATTTTTCAAGCTGTTAAATAAAGATTTTTTTCTTTTCAGTATCCATGTTGGGCATTGTAGTTGGCTTTTTACTGATCGTGTCAGTCTTGTCGTACTATTTGTACAAACAGAAGCAGCAGGAGGTCATTCTTCTTCGTGCCAGGTTGGCATTACTGCAGCAACAGCAGCCACAGTAGCCACAGCAACAGCAGCAACAGCAGCCACAGCAACAGCAGCAACGGCAGCCACAGCAACAGCAGCAACGGCAGCCACAGCAACAGCAGACAACAAAATCAGCCATCCATCCCAGCACTCCCTCAAATTACCCCCATTGTCAGTGGAACAACTGGCTCCCCAATTCTTGCTGGGAACATAAAAAGACCGCGTGGATCGAAGTTCCAGAAGTTAGCAGCAGCCATGGCAGCACGGATTCCCTTTCTCCGCAAGAAAAAAGAGTTGTCCGCTTCATTGACATTGACAACATTGTTGTAAATTCCACCACGATGGAAGTATTTTCATCAATAGAGGAAACGGGACCGACTCCCACCGCTTCAACAGTGGTCGAAATTCCCACATCTGATACAGTGATTCCGGTGGCCCCGCCGATGGGTCGTCTCATCTCTTTTGATGGAACCTCCCCTCATTCGTCAGTAATCCATAAAGACCACTTTCAGGCCATGGATGCCGTTAAGGCTGTTACTGGCTTAGGATGGAACAACCCGTCAGTGCAACGCCACCACCAAATTCCTTCATCCTCACGCACTACAGACCCGTTTGTGGAAATTCCAGAAGAGGCTGTCAGTGAAATGAAAAAGGTTGATTGAGCTGCGCCACTTCGGTCGCACCCAAAATTAAAATGTTCAGATGGGTTTTGGAATGGTTAGAACGCCGTTTACATAAAATGTATAAGTGTTAACTGGTAAATTAATTAAAATATGCATTGAATATGTTATCATGCGTAAGTTAAAATGGTCGTGTACATTTTATAATATAAAAAATGTAGTAAACTTCCTTTTCTTTCGTACTTACCTATTATTATGAAATAATGCATTATTATGTCATATCAATCAAACCATCTAATTACAATCAATCCTCAAAGGATACATTTTACCAGAACCATCATTTTCAACCAAAAAAGCACGACTTCTTACATTTGCTTACTACTAACGGTTAATAAATAGTTTATTTTATATAATAATTTTTCAATTGGTAGAATTTTTTGGATCTGTGCTCAATGTCTTCTTGATAATTTTTTACATTTCACTGAATTTTGTGAGATGGGCAGCTAGTTGACTGTTTTTGGTCGACCAAATCCACAGGTATGGCAATAAGCATTTTAATGCATTTAGTATTTGTGCCCAGACCGGCAGTTTCCCCACGAGTGCATTTCCCGCAAAAGTCCATTTCCCCGTGGTCCGACGACCCCGCGGATCCATCTCCCCGTAAATCTATCTTCCGCAGAGTCATTTCCCCAGGCAACACATTTTTCACTAGACCTATCTCCCGGCGGACACATTTGCTCATGGAACCAATTTTCCGCAAAAGCTTGCTTTCGCATGATCGTTTTGCACAAATGTTCTTAAAATCGAACTTTAAATATTGAAAAATGAAAATATACAAAACTATTATTTATAATACTTGCAACTTTCTAATTCTAAAACTGTTACCTAACATTTTTAAACACCAAAAAAGACAGTATTTTAAGTAAGTATTTTAAAATTGTGCTTTGTTGCTCTTGTGTACTTTCTTTCTATTAGAGATGTAAATACAAAGTATATATGAGTTGTTTATTGTCATAAGTATGAGTTATTATCCGTAATATTTACGTATTATTGTTGGTCATAGACACGCTGCTGTTTCCTAATAATTCTGCACATCTCTGATTTCCTTTAACGATGTTTGTAAGTTAAACCTGTCCCAATTAAACATAAAATAAAACAATTTTCACTGCTCGTTGTTCATCTCCGCGCATTTCTGCTTGATATTACAAGTAAAACGGCGAGCACAAAACATTCGCAAAAACAACAAAACAAAATTTTCAAAGCTATTTTAATGCAAATTTGAGAAAACTTCTTCACTCTTAAATGACACGGTACTTTTTGACGCATAGGACCGTGGCAAGTTCAACTGCCGGTGACAAAAATATACAATTTTTGCAAAATTTGTAACATCCACAGAAAAGATTAGACTGAAAGACAATCTCTTACGAACTAGTTTCCCCGCGGAAACTGGACTTTCCGGGGAAACTGGACTTTCCGGGGAAACTGGACTTTCCGGGGAAACTGGACTTTCCGGGGAAACTGGACTTTCCGGGGAAACTGGACTTTCCGGGGAAACTGGACT
>JAHZNE010005147.1:0-12619 GCA_027744055.1 Callyntrura sp. NNG-2020
CTCTCAACCCATTCATAAAACTCAAGCAGAAGTTAGTGTCAATTTCAGTGATTGGATTAAACGTGACTCTCCAATACGTCAATGCATTTGTTTCTTTCACCAGCATCTTTAACCGCAGAGCGCCAGAACCACCTATTCGGTTGGATTTTGTACATAATTCCATTCGAGCAGTTTGCTGACATTGTCTTACAAACTTGCGGGACATTTGGCAAACACCAGCTATTAAACGAAGCGCCGCAAAAACTGCTCCTGTTGACACAATATTCATGATTATCATAAAGTAATATAATATGCCTGGGAATTGCTCCGGGTACTTAATTAACGTTGCTACTACTATCACGGTACTCCAAAATAGTGCAGTAATGCTGTAGGTCATTGCATCCTCCATTTCCCTTTTCACCATCTTGAATGACAAGATAACTTGTATATGTAAAGGTATGACGCGACGTAATTGACAGAACGGAATTTGCTGTAGAAGTTGAACATGAATCATATAAAAAGCGTTCCATAGTACATGACAGGTAGTGGTTATAAATCCCAAAGTTCTACCGATATCCATAATTGTAGGTATAAACAAGATTCTAATGAAGTTCAGCAGTATGACACGGTCCCCAAAGTCACTATAATTACTCATAATGTAGTACACAGGATCCAGGTCGAATAACAAGACGCCCAAAAGTATCATTGATGGACAGCTCACGATACAAATAACCGTCTCGAAAATTAGCATGTCAAAGGTGCTTAATTTCCGGGTTCGTATTCTTACATCTGCAATGTACAATCAAAAGTTTGATGAATTGAAAATATTTGGAAGATATTTGTTAGCAAAATACTTTGCCTGTTTTACCTTTGCATACGCGCTCCCGCAGTTGGACAATTATACCGATTCCGTTGGAAAAGTCGGGTTTAGAAAATAACATATAACTTCCGAATGCAACAAAAAATGGAAAATGCCCAAATACGCATACGAGAAAAACTAGACGCCCCACACTATATTTGGTTAGAAATTGTGGAGCTATAAAAATTTGAGTTATCACAACATACACGGTACAGATACCTAATAACATACACAAGTACCTTTGAAGACACTGACATATTTTTGTTGTTTTCGTAGTTGCGTTGCTTTGTTCGAGTTTACCAGTGCCCAAGTTCCACTCCACGAGGAAAGGGTAAAGATAGCTGAATCCTGTTTTAACAGTTTTAATGCATAACGTTTCTCCGAAAGTGAACATATCGCTTTTGAAACGGTTAAGACACATAGCAGTAGTGATTAATGAGAATTAGAGTACAAAAGTTTTTACAATGTCGGAACGCTTTATACAGCTAAAGTTTAGTTTCGAGATAGCGTTTCCCCTAATAATTTAAAGGTTTCATCGACTTACAGGGATATTGAAAAAATGTTCCGTTCTGCAGAAAATATATTGTCAGTGTGTAGTATTCCGACATGAAAAATTTTCCACCTGACTCCTCATGTGTGTATTCGTTGAAGGAAAGGAAGCAAGTAAATTGTGCTTGTACGTTAAAACTTTGTAGAGGAAAACAAAATTGTGTTCAGAAAAAGTAATAATGGGTTACTATAATGCAATAATTAAGGCGGGTACATATGTCACAAAGTAGCTACATTATTTTAAACTATTGCTGTACGTACATAGAAAGATTTAAAACACAAATATTTATCCCAGAAGAAAATATATTTTTGAAATTATGTCAATTTCTGTTCACTATTAAACGACGACAACATATTATATTATGTTTTGCTGTTAGGCTAAAATTGACAAAATGTAGCAAACTTTTAATGTTGTGACAATTTGACAAATTCCAATTTCCAATGTTTCAGAACAACGTTTACTATAATAGTTTTGACAATAAAATGAAACTGTGTATAGTTTGTTATTATTACGTTAATGATGGAATACAAGATTAAATTGTTATAATTATATTAGCAATTCACAAATTCTCCTAAATGATGTAATTACCGTCTGAGTTTAGTTAATATATTTGAAAAGGTCAATCTTAAATACATTATTTATTCCATTATTATGAGACGAAGTCTCAAATTGGTTGTACGTTGTCCGTCTGTCCGTCTGTCCGTCCGAGAGTTTTCTCGGAAACTGGAAGGAATTTTGAACTTATGTTTTTGGGAGGTTATAGGGAATCACCGTCGCATGTGAACCTCTCCTTTCGGAGACTTATGTCAAACCGAAAGTAGGCCAAAAGGTTAAAGGTCAAATTTGTGTAACTAATAACTGGGGCTCAAATTTGGTGGAATGATACATTTAATCATGCTTATTAAGAGTACCGCGTTTGGTGCTTATAGGGCAAAGGGCTAGAGAGCAAGAGCAGGTCAAAAGTCAACACAACAAGTGACCTTTTCTCAGGAACTAATAGGAATTTTTACATTATATTTCCTAGAGTCAATGGTGGGTCAAATGGTCTTGCTATACACAGACTTTGGAGTCTCAGTTCAAACCGGAGTTGGGTCAAAAGGTTAAATGTCATATTTAAAAAAATAAGACCAAGGCTCACTTTTGGTGGAATGAGCCACTAGAATCTGCTTATCGAGAATACCGAGTTTAATGTATATCGGTCAAATAGTTTATTTGTTAGAGGAGGTCAAAGGTTATCTTAGTTTATTAATCCTTCACAGTTCTCAAGTCATTAAATCTGTCGCCGTTGTGTAATCACATATACTTTAAAATTCATTGTTAAGTCTGGATTACTCGTCGCATATTTAAGCTTGTGTTTTTAGAGTTTATTACATTTAAATCTTGAATTTAATGGTACACTCTTTTGTAACTACCGTATTTACCATCACAATTTTGCTATAACGAGTACTTATTATAAAGCCTGGTATTTAATAAAGATGTTTCTTGATATAATTTGGATTCACCAATAAAACGCGTCATTTTAAACAATGATACTTCAACATAATGTCACAGGTACCACACAACAATCTTATTTTATGAGACAGTCTCAATTAGTATATTAATGAACAAAAATTTAAAAAATATAGCTTATTAATCTACGCACATGGCTTAGAACCAAATTAATATGTATGTTTTATATAACGTTTCGTAGAAAACGATAAATTATCAGCTCCTGTTATCAACCTCCGAATTTGAAGTCACAGGTACCACACAACAATCTTATTTTATGAGACAGTCTCAATTAGTATATTAATGAACAAAAATTTAAAAAAATATAGCTAATTAATCTACGCACATGGCTTAGAACCAAATTAATTTGTATGTTGTGTATAACGTTTCGTGGAAAACGGTAAATTATCAGCTCCTGTTATCAACCTCCGAATTTGAATTTATTGTTTTAATAATTCCCTAACCGCTTTAGTGTACCGACTTTCAATCGGTTGATTATGGTAAAGCTAGGTTTACTTAATGGTTTCATATTTGATTGGATTCATATTAACTTAATACACTTATAAAATATTTGTGAAACGAAGACGGAACATATAATAATTATTCCCTTCTATAGCAATTCCACAAAGCAAATTTATACTGTTATTTACTTACAAATCATGGCATTATAAGTCTTCAACATATCGACACGAGGCAACTTTGTAATTGACATTGAAAGTTTTTTATTTGAAGAATTTGCTAGTTTCTTCCATTTTCTTCCATTTTGTCCATTTTGGACCAAAATGGAAATGGAAAGGCGAGGATTTTATTATTTTAGCTGATTTTGCTCTCATATCATATCACTATTCCATTGTGAAATTTATAATGTAAATTTATTGCTAACGCTTAATCAGAAACATTTTGTGTTTAAATTTAGACACAATAACTTGGGATTTAGATAAATCATGCATTATGAATTTAATGTATGTATGCATGCTAAGTTGTCTGTTCTGAAAGATATGCAATGAAATTTGTAAAAAAAATGCAATTTGAACAACAAACTGCAATGAATTTTCACAATTAGCAATCATATTTTTTCTCTGTTAAATAACTAATCTATAATACATTTTATTTGATGGCATATGTACCTCGTTATCGGTGAAAACGCTCCCCGCCTATTAAGTTCTAGTTGTCATTCATTTGTAGTGGTGGCTTTGTTTAAATAAAACTACAGAGAAGAGACAGGATGTCAGTGGACAAATGAATACTTTTCGCTATACAATACCCGACCTGTCCACTCATTCTCACACATGTCCATTCTCTACTGTCCAATGGACAGTGGACAAAGGCACCTGCAATCATTGAACGGGGCAACATGAAACAAAACAATAGTATAGTTTAGTTCAAGCTTATTTGTCCGGTGTCCATCCAGTGTACGCTATTCACCGTCCAGTGACCACTATCTAGTGTCAACTGGCTTTTCAGGACAGTGCAGGGTGGACATGGAAAGTTAGTTACCCTGAGTAGAGAGAAAGATAAATTTGCAGAAGTAAAATGGTCATAGGTAATAAAATAGCTAATGTAGGCGTACATTCTCCAATTTACGAATTTCCTTTGCGCTGTTAGCTGTAAACCTGATCGTGGGCTGTGCTCCTGTTGTCAAATTGTTGACTTTTAGTAGACCGGAATTGAACTAAACGGCACATTGAATAATGTATGGTAGAAGCCATCAAAAAATTAGCCTGGGATATGACTATACGTTTCTAACCGTATACCGTTTCATCAGCATACGCCCAGTTATATGCGTTATAAATAAAATCCTATTTCATTTTTATCGAAACACACAAAATCAGACTTCCGCGGGAAAGGAGGGTGTAAATCCTGAAAACAGACTACAGGGTCAGATGAGATGTCTAAATATCATTGCTGCGAGCTATGCGCTGAAGCTTTCTGCATACGAAGCATACGAAATTTGCAGAAGCAAATGTAAGGAAATATTTACATTTAATTTAGCTTCATTTATTATTAAACATTTTATGCTACGAAGAATGTTTTTTTGCTTTTCTAAGTCGCAATCAAAATGTGTTTGCATGAAATTATTTTTTAATTATGGAAAGTCATGTGGAACGCTGGC
Source organism: Callyntrura sp. NNG-2020 (assembly GCA_027744055.1). Taxonomy (NCBI): domain Eukaryota; kingdom Metazoa; phylum Arthropoda; class Collembola; order Entomobryomorpha; family Paronellidae; genus Callyntrura; species Callyntrura sp. NNG-2020. The sequence goes on from JAHZNE010005147.1 coordinate 4,990, forward strand.
TTTCAGATGTGTGTAGTTCTTACAAACAAAATTTATTTTTGATACTAAATCGTAGTCAAGCTAAAAGATATTTCTTAACAAGTTTGTGTATCTCATGAAATGAAGTTCCAATGTTAAAACTAAAATGCAATTTTCTAGAACCTCCAATTATAAAATGGATGAAAAATATAATAACACAAGCATAGACAGATGCGCGCAGTTTGAAAATTCTGTATATGACTGGACATTTATTAAGATAACAATTTTTACCAATTTTTTTTCTACGCATTATAATGCACAGTATAATATTCAATTGGTACCATCCAAGGGGAACATAAACGCCATGTACAAAATTGAATCGCACCTTAATTGTACATTGTGGCACATATGCGCATAAGTTATTACTTACCATACTTATATTTGTCGTGTCAGACTGCCACAAAGCTAAAATTTCCTATAAATTAGGCAATAATCACAATAGCAGATTTGTCGTGTCGTTATTAAGCATTAAATTTAATACTTAAAGGATTAATAAAACATCTACTAAGCGATCTCTCAAAGCATTCATGAAGCTCATACAGAAGCTAGTATTAATTTCAGTGATAGGATTAAACGAAACTCTCCAATACGTCAAGGCGTTTGTTTCTTTAACGAGCACTTTCATACCCAAGACACCCGTACGAACCCTGTGGTTTGATTTGGAAATCAATTCCATCTTCGCTCTTTGTTGAGACTGCTTTATAAACTTTTGCGACATTTCACATATTGCAGCTATTAAGTGAAACGCAGTGTACAGTACTCCTATTGTCACTATTTGCCCAAATATTATAAAATAGTACAATATTTTTGGAAATTGTTCCGGATATTTAATTAGCGCTGCCATTACAACTACGATATTCCAAAACATTGCACTGAAGGTACAGGTCATACATTCCTCAACTTTTCTTTGCACCAGCTTGAAGGATAAGATGACTTGGTTGTATAGACGTATCACGTGATGTAACTGCCAAAATGTTATCCGGCGTAGAAGCTGATCATGGATCATATAAAGGGCGTTCCATAGTACATGACAACAAGTTGTGGTAAGTCCCAATGATCTACAGAGCTCAGAAATGAGGGGTATACACGCAATTCTTGCAAAGAAGAGCAGTACAAAATGTCCATCCAAGTCTTTAAAAATGTAGTACATAGGGTCCAGGTTGAAAATCAACATGCTTGAAATTATCATGGATGGAATACACAAGACGCAAACCTCCGTTTCCAAAACAAGCATGTCGAAGATGCTTAATCTTTGAATTTTTATTTCCATGTCTGCAAAACCCAATTGTTGCTAAATTAGTATAAACGAAAGATGTATGCAAATTTTATTTATATACTTGTTACCTTTGTACACTCTGTCTCGTAATTGAATTATTTTATTGATTCCGTCTGAAAAGTCAGATTTTCCAAACAAAATATAAACTGAGAGGGGGATGAAAAATGGAGCACCCCCAAAAATGTACACGAGAAAAACTAGTCGTCCCAAACTATATTTTGTTAGAAATTGTTGTGTCAAAAAAATCTGGGTTATCACAACGTACGTAGTGCTGAAACTTAACAAGATACACATGCATATTTGAAAGCTCAAGCATAATTTTGTTCCCCTTTTGTTGATGTTGCTCTGTTTGAGTTGACCTGAAGTCAAATTCCATTCAAAGAAAAATGGGTACAGATAACAGAATCCGCTTTTAATTGTTTTAATGCTCAACGTTTCTCCAAAAGTTAGCATGTTGACTTACGATTAAAGGTGTAATGATTATACAATAATCAGGAGACAAGAATTTCAAGTTACAGCATTTATTATATCCTAATTTAGATGTAATGCAGGGGCTTATTGTTTCTTTGCCCGCAACGTTTGTAACCTGAATGGTGTTGATTAATATACAATATTATGATGAAGACTTACGGCATGTCTTAACATATGTAAGTCTTTGAGGTGAAATTGGAAATAAAAGAGGTTCGTACACTATCTAGGTTCTGGTCATGCGTTAATAACCAGACGTAACGAATTGGTTTCAATTAGAAGTAAAGTCGTTCTAAGTTGTTTTATCATGTCTCTAATACGTTTTGCACATGATAATATATATAGCAAACGATTACTATTTTTGGAATACCCCAACCATTGTCAAGCTAATTTAAAAATGGCGTCTCTGTCTTCTGTCATTGTAATAGAACATACGACTGTTAATTACCAGCATTGCTGTATGTTAATATTGTAACGCCATGTATCACTGTGCGACTGGCGATGAAACTGAAGCCTTCTTCAAAACTGTGTAACATGAAGCTGAGAAAATATAAAGGAACTCCGCAAAGCTACACAGTACATTATCCGAAAATCCAAAGATCCCTACACAATGTTCCTTACATACCATTATACATATACATATAACTGTATACACCATATAAATCTCCATTTCATTTCCCATATGCCCAATTTACTTCTACATAAATGCAACATATTAGTGAATATTAGGGTTTCTTACTCCGAATTCGAATAGATAATGATGTATAAATTGCTGAAAAATTAACATAATATGACTAGAATTTGATATTATATAAAGTAAAGCTTAAACGCTTTCCCTACCCAACTTTAAGATATTTCAAAAATAATTTCATCCAATTTTCTCCAAACATTCGTTTTCACAAGTGCTGCAAACCAAGTAAGTCAACTATTTTATCTGATGTATTATTATACAGTTGCGATAGTATGTTGTTTCTAATAGGTTTCAAATTATTGTAAATACAATCATAGTTCTTTTCGTAAAACAATTTAAATCGCAAATTATTAAAATTTTATCCAATGTTGTATGAAACTGTATACAACGTAGGGTAAAGTAAATAGTCTTGAAAGTATTTTCCTGTCGTTATAATAAGCTGAAAAATTACAATAACGATTATTCAAACGTAATTTAATAACATATTTTAAATTAAATGTGGTCTATCGTCATTCATATCAATTATGGTATTTAAGAGTCAGATTACGTCTAGCAAAGTTTTAATAACACCACGTGCCTGGAATTACTTCCATTAAATTTTTATTACCGTAGTTCTTTTATTTTATGAGAAAATTAAAACATTTAAATGTTCATAAAAATACCTCTGGTTTGATCGTAGAACAAATTTACTTTGTGGCAAATCACATTAATTTTAGCGAAAATACGGAGAAAATCCATCAGTGCAGTTCTTTTAATTCCAATGTTTGACTTTTGGTTTGCATTCTATAAATATTATTTTTTCGTCAAATAGTTTCAATGTCAACGTCTGAAATCCGTTATTGCCCTGAGATTTTTCAAGGCTCCTGCGCTTCTTATTATAGTTGTTAGCACTACATGATCATTACTTGCTGATAAGTTTGTAGCCGACGCTATTTATCCACCACGCTGTTTTATCTTGAGCAGACTTAGTTTAAAGCGTAAAGCTGCAAACCTACAATTCATTTAATCCCAAATATGCATACCTAAGATGAGTCTTAGCCCATGCGATACTGTGAGACATGTAGTGGGGGCAAAAGCGTACATTTGAGTAACTATATTGTTTAAGTGGTACTTCTTTATTTTTCATTTACATATATTTGATTATAAATTTAAATATACAAGGAATTTGGTTGCATGCTGTCATTTGTTATTTTCCATTATTACTTTTACGCTAAAGAATTAGTAGTGCGTCCACCAAACGATCCCTCATATTATCCATAAAACTCAAACAAAAGTTGGTATTAATTTTAGTGATAGGAGCATACGAAGCTCTCCAAGGTAACAAAGCACTTGTTTCTCTTAAAAGTGATCTTGACTCCAGTATTTCTTGGCGACACCTTATCTTTTGTTTTGGGGCCCAGAGCTCCTGTCGTGCTTTTTGCTGGCATTTGACTATAAGAAGTTGCGACATTCCCGAAATGGTAGCGATTAGATGTAAAGCCGTGACTACTGCTCCAACACCAACTATAATTGCAATTAATGTGAAATAATACGTAACAGCATGAAGTTGTTCCCGATATTTAATTAATACGGAGGTTACAACAACACCACTCCAGAACACTACAGTAATTACATACGATAAAGCGTATTCCAGTTCTCTTTGCATCAACCTAAACGCTAAAATGACTTTTTTATGTTGACGCACTATGTAGTGCAGTGGACGGAATGTGACCCAGCGTAAAGCCTGCTCATATATCATATACAGAGAGTTCCAAAGAACATGAGTGCAAGTACATAAACATCCTAAAGTTCTCGATATCTCCAACATTGCAGGAAAAAACACAATTTGTGTGATGCGAATAATAACTGCACCTTTGGTACCTTTGAAGTTCAAGATTCATAATAATATAAGCTAATAGGGTCCAAATGGAACATCATGAAATGTAGTATTAGTAATGGTAAAACTACTACCACACAAATGAGTACAAATATTACTATTTCAAATATATGGATGTCAGTTGTCATTTCTGCAAAAAGATAAAATACAATTAAAATGCTAGATCAATAGTTTATTTTCAAATATACATGGTTTATTCAATTAAGATGTAACTACCACTTTGTCGTTTTGCCCTGATTTTTAAAATCTGGTTCATGCCGTTACAAAAGTTAAAGTTCCCGAAGAAAACAAATGCTGTAAGTCCTACGAAGAAAGGTAATAGTCCAAATCCGGACCCCAGAATAACGAGCCGTCCCATGCCATATTTCTTTACAAATTTCTGTGCGATCAATACTTGAGTTGTAACAATGTAGAAGCTGGAAAGGCTTAGGATAATATACATACAGGTTAATAACAGCCATATTTTGATTGCTTTTTCTTTTCTATTGACATGTTCTAGCTTGTTAGATTTAAGGTTCCATTCTACAACGAACGGAAGAAGGTACATGAACCCTTTTTTATAGATTGTAATGCACAAAGTCTCCCAGGAAGTAAACATTTTTACTGCGCAAATTATTTTAGAGTGAAGCAATTTTATGACTAAATCAATCAGCACTATTACTGAATAAACGCCGTTTGCTGCAAGACTGTTTACATCAAACCTCTTACTCTTATTAAGGTGTAAATAATATTGAATCCAGGCTTCCGTGAACTAGTTTTGAAATGGCAAAAATAAGAGAGAAGAAAAAATTCAATTTATGTTAATACATCATATAAATTGAAATACTTGAAGCAATCTATATAAATATTACACCAAGTCGTTTCTACGGTAATACCAACGCTGTTCTTGTTTCTCATCAACGATGAGTCATCATTATATCATTTTAACCAAACTTGCAGGGACATAACTAACGGAAAAAAGGTTTCAAATATGACATATCCTAACTTAAATTTGAAGTATTTATGTATTCAATTAGGGAGAGCACGCTGATGTATACAACGGCACATGTAAGGAATCCGAGGAGTATTATTAGTAATAATTTATCAGTCCACTTTTTCTAAAAAATTGTGTTATTCCCACTAATTTAAAACACACAATAAATAATATAAATCAAAACTCACCAACAAAAGCGATAGTGATACACTGCTTTATGGCATCCCTACCTATGTGAAGACATTGAACAATTTCTACTGCCCAGCAGTCCTTATTTTCAAACCTCAGAATCAACGATGAGTCATCATTATATCATTTTAACCAAACTTGCAGGGACATAACTAACGGAAAAAAGGTTTCAAATATGACATATCCTAACTTAAATTTGAAGAATTTATGTATTCAATTAGGGAGAGCACGCTGATGTATACAACAGCACATGTAAGGAATCCAAGGAGTATTATTAGTAATAATTTATCAGTCTACTTTTTCTAAAAAATTGTATTATTCCCACTAATTTAAAACACACAATAAATAATATAAATCAAAACTCACCAACAAAAGCGATAGTGATACACTGCTTTATGGCAGTTGAACATTGAATAATTTCTACTGCCCAGCAGTCCTTATTTTCAAACCTCAGATTTGAGGTAGCCAAAAATAGTGCATTAACCCCTCAGCTGGCTTGGATGCTTCGAGGTAAACTTTCAAAATTTGGTTTACAATTACAAAAACACGGCATTTTTATGCTAACAAATGTTGCATATCTTTGCAAAAACTTTTCTCTATTTACGTTTTATAAATACGCAGAAGACTTAATAGCGGTATTTTTGGCTTGAGGATCCCCATTGCATTGGGAGGATTTAATGATATCCTGCAAGAGTATACTATGTTTACTCATTATAATTTGTTTTGTGTAAACACGTACTCAATAACGTTGTTGTATGAATTATTTTCACCTCCAGGGCATTAACCGAAGAAGAAGGACGATTGGGCATAATATAACAATGTAAGATAAATTTAGTTCAAACGGAATTTAGCTATATGTTGTTTTACCATATAGTCCACAAAAGCAAAACATGATTTAAAAAAAACAACAATATGCATAAAACGTTAATACTATATATGAAAACGACATGTTATTTAATGAATGTACAGATAAACCGTGTGCCTATATAGACATGGGTTTCTAGTTGATAAAACTGCCGTAAACATAAAATAATGAATGGAAACAGTTTGTAGTTTACCTCTACATGTTGCTGTAAGCGTACAAGTTTTGTCTACATTTCTTCAATCTGTAAACTAAAAACTTTGTTATTTGGGAAGGAGTAAATTGAATTGTGTATAACGAAGACATTAACATATAAAAAATATACAAAAAATAGATTACAGAATATGGGAGGTTACTCCGAAAAGTAAATTTAAAAATTCCATTTCAACATACATGTTTGTAATGTAAAGATATGACTTCTTAAATGAAGTACTTTTATCATAATTGAAACGAAATAAAACATAAATATTTGAATACCTAATTTAGGAACTCCGACTTTAATGTTTAATTAAAAGTTTAATTAAAACGGGTTATTCTTTGACAACATCATATGTCATATATGTGCGGAATGTTTTACATCAACAATAAATCCAAATTGTATGTAATTAAAAACGTCGATATTAATACGAGCATGGTACAGCTGGTAGCTACCTTAATCGAATTCGTTTATGAAAACTTTTCATTACATTTATATAATTGAGCATCTATTATATAGGTAAGCGCTAATTATTTGAAAAAAATTAATATTGCTTCACTTCCATTACCAAACTCTATATTTTGCATCAAAGTTGCAATGCAGTAGAATCATTATATTAAACGATTTGTTTAGATCCAATTTATATTTAAGATTTATATAAAATTAATTCAAAGCTAAAAAATTAGTATTGCGTTGATTTGTAATTTTTGTACTAGCTTTGATTAAATCTTCATTGCCGAAATAGTAAACTATTTGACATTGCACAATTAAATATACTTTGAAATGGTAATTTCTAGAGACGAGCATGTACTTTAAAAACGATTAGTTAGACAAAAGTTTGTTGTACAGTAGACTTTAAAATAATTGTAGTATCTAATTTAGTATTTGCGTAGTGTCTAAAGTTACCTCATGTAAAAATAAATTACAAAGAGGGATAACCAATTTCTTGTGGCCCAAAATAACAGCATTAAATATTTAAATATTAATGATTCTAAATTTTCGTTCATGTATTGATTAGTAAAGTAATTCATTTTACAGCAAAGTTGAATTATATCCAGACGATAAAAATGTTATTTTTACA
>JAHZNE010005148.1:0-25148 GCA_027744055.1 Callyntrura sp. NNG-2020
ATTAGTTTATAGTCTAATAATAATTCACGACATAATTTTTTGCCACATTGTATAACTACCTCGTACAAAAACGCTTCAACCAAAAATCAAGTTCTTTTTCCCCTCATTAACTGTCTATCCACGTCTTTTTTACCGCCCAAAAAAATCTTTTAATTTCTCTCAATTTATTCCTCCAACCTGTACCGTTCTCCCTAATTTTATTGCAAATTCTTCCCCTTTTTGTTTTTTTGTCAGCTGTTGTCTTTCTGCTTTCTCTGTCGGAGAAAATCAGAAAATGTTCCCGTATTTTGCCAGAAATATCGATTTTTTCTTCTCTCTTGAAAAATATGTCCTCCAAACTTGTCGTACCCACACATTCTTAGTAACACGTAGTTCACCCTATATACCCTTTACATTATTTCACATGCCCATTCCTTCTTCGTCCATATTGTTTGTTTGTAGTCAACGTACATGTACTTATCCACCTATACGTATCTACAAAGTACAAACATTTCACACAATATAACCTTATCTTCTACATCTTTTCTTTTAACAAGTTATTGTGTAAGCAAGTCAAAGGTGTGCCTAAAATAATGAGCCTTTTCGCACATATTGAAATCCTTTTCGTATTTTTGTCTCTACCTCTTCTCTCTCTCTCTATACCCATACACACCTTCTAAACACATCTCTCCTCATTTTGGTCACCTAACAGGTAAATAGGTAATAATTACAATAATGAAAAAAGACCCACACACACACACGCTTAAACACACAAACATTACGCTTCTTCTTCATTCCATTCCCTCTGACAACCTCTGATTCCCTCTGTCTATATTTTTTATTGGGTAACCCAACCAGTTCAGTTTACGGATCGTCATCATCATAACAATATAGTATGCAGCATAATATATAAGCTTTCAAACCACATATCATCATCATACATAACATCCTCCCCTCAGCATCATAACATCGTCATCTCCCCTCCCCCCTCATATAGCAATAAAATATGCCTGCAGATTGCTCCTTTTTGATTGACTTTTTTCCATTAATTTTCCACCATAAAAATAAGTAGGTAACCCGACGTTCTTTTTTCCCTGGCATTTTTTAATAAATTGATCCTCACACACATACACACGGCAGATTGCTCAGAGTAGTTTCCACTTTTTGTTTCCCATTGGCTGCCCGTCGCTTGTTATTCCTATGATCTCTCCGTGACGACTATCTGTCTTGCAATTTTTTTATGTTGCCATGCCTTCCTCCAGCACTCGGATAGCCACAAAAGTGAGCAGATTTTCTCTGTGGATGTGGTGAAGTTGTAGGAAATGATATGTAGGGATTATTATTCTACTGGGGAAGTAGACGGCGGTGTATCAACCGCAGTTGCTATTATGTAGATATAATAAAGCATTGGAAGCACAATAAAAAGAAAAAAAACCATACAAATCAACATTCCCTATTATTATTCTCATTTTCTGAAGCCACACGGCTATACTCAAAAGTTTTGCTGCAGCAAGTACAATTTTTTGTCGTTGTGCCACACACACACGCTCACACATACACACATGAATGGAATTACAGGCAAGACTTGTATTTTATTTTCATTCTTGGGCAATATATGCACTACTTGTGCTACTCTCCTGCATTTTTTGTGTGCTTTACCAGAAAAAACCAGCAACCCAGAGAGCACCTCCACAGGAAAAAAATTGCTGAGAAGCAGTAGTAGTGTGGAGGGAGCTATAGCAAGTTAGCAGCAGTGTTAGAGAAGGGCACTACTTTTAGAACATTTTTTTCTTCTTCTCTCTCTCTCTCTCTCTCTCTCGTGCTATTGCAAAATGATCAGCACAGCAGTATCGTTGTCGTGATCGTCATCGTCAGCATGATGACGGGAATCAGGAGGATGACGATAAAAAAAGAAAAAAGTACATAATGAGTGTAGTAGCAGAAGGGCTTGTTGTTTGTTGGAGCAGCGGATGTGTGATACGTTCTCAGCAGCAGCGGCGTGCAAAAACATTATAGCAGCAGCATTGCACCAATTTACTGGCTCACTCTGTGAAAATACTCCGAGTTTTGGGACATTTCCCTATTTTTGGGGTTTTCGTGAAGGGAAGGAGTAAATGGGAAGAGAGAAGTAATATAACTTATATGTGTGGGGGGAGGGGATGGGAAAAAAGAGGAAAAGTAGCTTCATCAGCGACGTAGTAGTCGTTATTGTAAATAGTGCAGCAGCAAGAGAAATGTGGAGAAAAGAAGGAATCCAATATTGAGAGATTTTATGTTTCGTAATAATAAGAGGCTTTACGTGACACCTACCAAGTGTCGTTATTATGCAAACGTGTCAAATCGATAAAAGAAATATGTACCCCGAGAAGAAGAAGAAGACGACGACACAAATGTAGAAAGTAAAGACGATTAGCAGTTTGGGACGAGAGTGAGAATAAGACAGTAAGAAATTGACAGCGGTGCTAAGGTCACTGTTAAACCAAAAACCATAAAAAACGGAAGAACACAGGAACCATAAAGAAATTTTTGGGGTGTGTGGCAGAACAAAATACTTTTGGCGAAACGGTTGGTAAATCAAAAAGTGGGAGATAAAATAAAAGTGTGAATTAGATAGTAAATGGTGAAAAATTATTTACAATGAGGCGGCACCAGCCTCTACAAAAGTGCGACCTAGTTGGTTGGGGGTAAAAATATTATTTTGAGTAAAAAAAAATAGTTAACGTTATAAAAAGTGGAAAGCTGACAATGAAGTCATTTTCAGCAGCAGTGATGTTGGTGAAGACAGCATCGACCACAAAGTGGGGAAAACGCGAAGCAGCCTCAAAGTCAATCAATGTGACGACGCATGCGACCACCGCCGCTGCGTTGAGCGTGATTTTAGCAGTCGGCTTGGTTGTGATGGTAACAGAAGGAAGCAATGGCTTGGGGGTAGAAGCTGCGATTGCGGAGAACAGCTTTCAATACAAAGAGTGTAAGAGAAAGAGCTGACCATAAGAATAAATTGGAGTTTAATTACTTGGTAGCATTTTGTGAATATTTCTGAAGATTTTTTTAATGATTGGGAAATGTTGAACGTATGAGCAGATTGGTACAGGACGGAGCAGCTGTGTCCGGATTTGCAGGAGGCCGTCTCGGGAAAAGATGTTGATTCTGCCAACTTGCCGTACAAGTCGGTATTCCGTTTCATGGACCATCTCCAGTCAGTTTCCGAGCCATACGCGGATCTTCCCTGTATCCTTGAATCAAATGGTCCAAAAAGACTGGTCAGCACGGCGCTCATTGAAGCTATCCATGTGGACAACCGCCCATGGAATTATTCAGGCGCAAGAACGTGTGAGGAGCACATTAAGCTCCGCCTTCCGGAACCGACATTCCTGAAAAGGAGCAACGTACCCAAAATTATTTGTCGGATCCCAAAGTCCCGCAACGGATTAAAGGAGGCTACCGGTTCCTTATACCATCCGTACGTGTGGCAGTTTCCCAAGGGCAAGTTGGGGCTCAGCTTTCCCAGCTTCAATCTCAGCCATCTGATTCAGGTGCAGCAATTGCAGCAACAACAGGAAAGTCTTAGCCTCGGCGGAAGCAACCAGTCAGCACCTGGTGACTGGCCTGCGGAAGGGGGTGGCAATGGAAATAGGTACTGGCTGGAACCGGATCCTATGGGACGTCAATTTGTACAGATTGTGTTCACCACGCGACTTAGTGGAGACTGCACGGTGCGCGTGCAGCAGTACCTTGTCGATCCCCAAAAGACCCTCTGTGGAGACATTCAAACCCGGTCGCCCTTTCGCCTTTGTGGAGTGTACGACTGTGCAGAGAAGGAGGATATTTTACGAACCCTCGGATTCTGGACGCACCGCAAGGTTCACGACCAACTGGACATTTTACTACAGTCCAATCTACCTCGTTGGCGGAGGGAGGAGCCCTCCTACTTGGAGATTCTCGTGAGTACCCTGCGAGCACTGATAATGCCCCTCTTGTTCCTAAGCGTATTCTACGTCACAAGAAGACTCAGACTTAAATTAGCTAGTCGTCACCATCCCTCCAATCAAGGTGGCCGGGCGGCCGGAGGGGACCGTCACAGAGGAATTCTTCGTCAAAGACAATGCTACCTGAGAAGTTTATTACGGGATGGCGCAAATAACAACAATAACAACAACAACAGCTCCGGTTCGTCGGACAGTAGCAGTGGCTCTGCCGAACAAATGCTTAGACCTTCGCTAATACTCAACCATGTTGTCTACGATATTCCTGTAGGAGGTGGTGGGGAATACCCAGTGTACGAGGACTTGCCTCCTCCCTACGAGTCCATAGTGCAGCCACCTAGCTACCAAGTAGCTACCACGCAAGTCAAACAAGCGTCCAGTCCGTCGTCCTGCCCAACGGTGGGGGCTCCTCAGCCCAACGAAGGAAGCGGTGGAGAAGGGGTCGTCGAGTCTACAAATATAAATATCCCCACTAATAACGCCTCCCCCATACGAGCACCACCCTCAACAACAACGTCAGAAACCCCTAGCAACGTAAATCTTTCCACGCCCTCCTCTCCCATCAATACCACTGGCGGGTCAGTGACAGGGTTATCAGCTAATCTACAAAACAACCTGACCAACAACAGCTGCGCACTAAGCCTTCTCGATGACGAAGTCGTATTTCAAGTTCCTGTAAATTCACCCCCATCCACCACTAGCACCTCTTCTTCCACGATACCTCCTCCTGTCCCTTCATCGTCGTCCCCAAGACACACCTCAGCCTGAAAACTTTTTTTTCCTTTTAACATTCGCTCATAACTCCGATGTTAACTCTTCACTGTTGTCTTGTGTACGTCTATACTCAAGTTACGCTAATGACTACTAATAACGATCCTCTGCTGTGTTCTTAAGCTCCTCCAGTGCCAGTTCAGCAGTATCATCATCGGTTGTTCACCCGTTAATCCCATTACTCATTACGTCCTCTCTGGTGTCCCACTTTTCTCCTGCTGGTGTCCTTCCCACAGGATTAACACTCTCTTTGCTCCACCAATCATGTGACAAAACAAAACAAAGTGATTTTACTCTAAAAACACTAACATTTAATTATACTCCAATTAGTGCTAAGAAAATACAACATGAATACACAAATTTAAATAGCTATTATTTAATTATGTACTAATTACTTGCCATATTATCACCGTTGTTGTTGTGTCTAAACTAAACTAAAATGTGTATTTTAAATTATAACTAATTATGACGTGTATATCAACTAATATTATTAATAATTATTATTATTAACACTAAAAATAATTGCAATTATAATTATTGTGTAATTATATATTATACTGTCAATCTACCCCCACATACTGATCTCATCTATCTCTCCAGTGACTCACCATCATTATTATTATCCTTCATTATCGTTACTTCTGATTACTCTATACAATTTAAATCTTACTCCATTATTGTTTATTGTTATCATTATTTACCATAAAAATTAATATCCCGCCCGCGCTAAGAAATTATAATTTAATGTACATAAACACGCGTGTACCTCCTGGATTGGTGATACCGACATATTACACCAGACATATATGTAAATTAAACGAAAAAAATCCCTAAAAATTACTATATACATATAAATAATGATTATGTTTAAATGACAGAAAAGACAAAAAAGAAAGCGTATTTAAAAATAACAAAAAATAAAAGTACATCTGTGTTTATATGGTTGGCTTATTATCGTGTTTTTTTTCTCTCTCCAAGACTTCAACCAACATACGCCATGTGTGTATGCGTACTATATGTTGTTATTCTCCCGTATTCACAAACTACCTATTATTCCATTTCATACACATACACACATACACATTTGGCTCATCTTCAAAATTCTGGGAAAAAGAAGCAGTTACTCTCAAGTGCGACGCCGATTTCCCGATAACGATGCAATTTTCCCTTTCCGAATCGCTTCTTCCATGCTGCATTGCAAATTTGCATATGTACATACTCCAACATAATCCACTTCACTCTACCTCTCCCTCCAAGTCTTGTATATCAGTAATTGTCATCATCAGCAAGTTTTTGGCAAGTAGCACAGTAGCTTTTGCAAGGTTGTTTCCTCCAAAACTTTTTTCTCTTCCCTTGCCTTTTATTCTCTTCTTGCACGGACTTGTAGGATTACCTACGTACGACACAGCGGTGGTGGCGGAGTACTGGATCTCTCTCCCTCTCTGCTGGTGTAAAACGACAAGCTTTATTGTTCGACGTGGGAATGGAGGGACAAGAAACGGTATTCAATTTTTTTCTCCGCTTTGTCGCGGAGAAACTGTGCACAATGTGTGTGGAGTGAAGTGGAGAGGAGTGAAGGGAGGGAGACAAGTGCAGAAAAAATGCAATAGTATCCCTCGTGTATCCCCTCACTAAAGATGCACACACATTCCCTCCTGTGTATATTTCGAGGGTATTTACTACACACATAGTGCCATCGTGACTTCATATTTATATACCCTCCGTAGCATCTCCAGCGAAAGGAAAGGCTGGTCGGTCTCTCTGGTGCTGCCTCCACCACCACCATCGCCATCGTCGTCGTCGTCACGAGGGGGAGTTGAGTTGTGGCATGAAATAGTACAACGGTAACCTGTAGTAACGACCGTGAACTGAAGTGAGAAGAAATACAAGACGGTACAACAAGAAGAAAGCGATATGCTCTCTTCTTGACTCTCTCTCTCTGGTGGCTTGTTGCTAGTCGCTCTTTTCAGCTGCCTTTTTTGCTTCCTCTTCCACGACACGATCACCACCGCTACTGCCCTTTCATTATTTATCGCCTTTCGGGAAAATAAAAAGGTAAGAAAAAGCGGGGCTGCTTGGCTACATGCTACATACATAAGAGGTTATATGGGGAGTGGAGGATAGAATGTTGGAGGAGTTTCTGGAGGTATGTAAGAGCGTGCAAATGTAGAGAAATGCATGTGTACGTGTGGGTTTGTTTCCGCGATTTTATTTTTATAGGAAAAAAATAAACCTATTTCTCCGTTTCTACTAGAGTGCTGCTGCTAGTTTCTACACGAACAATCGTCACCAGGATGTTGTCGTCGTTGTCGTATATTTGTGGGGAAATTCATTTGATCTACATGGGCACTCGTAAACCAATACCACCAGGCAGGACGGATGATGACGATGACGACAAGACGGGAACACAAATGGTGTTAATGTGTCCAAGTTACGTTATCATAATGAGGTAATCTTGCTTCAATAGGAAAAATGTGACGGACGGAAAGGAGAGAGAGAAGGAAAGAACGAACTTATCGAGGGCAAATCAAGGGGAAAGTTCAGTGTGATAACTGTGAAGGAGCAGATTTTAGTTTCAAAATTAATATGTCTGTTGGGAGACGCACAATCAAATTCTCGAAACAATTAAAGAAAATAGTTTGATCTTGACGCTGTTGTGTTATTTAAAAAGAAAGTGCACAAGTGTTAAGTCAAGATGAGTAAGTAGTTTTAAATGGTAGTCACCAAATATCAATTTTCTAAACTTGCACATTGCATAATGAATACCGGTGTGTGGTGAGAAATATTTTTTATAAATTTACTCCCTGACGGTGGGGTTAACTGGAGGTTGCCAGTGAGAAGACTAATATGCTATTTTGAATTTGTTGAATTGTTGAATACCATTGTATAGTTAAAATGGTAAGTAATACAAGTAGTGGTAGCAAACGTTGTTACTGTTGTGGTGGAGTTTCTACTGTAGGGAGTTCAAGGTCAACCGTAAAGCTTTTCCAGCTCTGTTTTTTGTTGAGTTGCCACCTGTTTCCGGCTATTGGAAGTCTCAGTTTAAAACCACCGGCAGGTAAGATAATAGAAGAAAATGATACAAAATATGTATTTCATGAATTAAAGAGAGAGATTGTGCTAATGTGAATGTTGGCGGTTTTTTTGTGATAGAGGAAATCCTGAATAAGCACCTGTGTCCCAACCCTGTCTTATCCGCGACGTCAAAGCTGCTGCCTTCTGAACTCGCAAAAATTTTAACATATACGCTTGCAGCCCAGGAATCGGTCAAATACATACTTCTCGCGCTTTCGCCCCTGTACCTTTGTGTGGGACCCCACTCTGGCACCGACGCCGCCACCGCCGTCATTCTCCTCACAACAGTTTCGTCATGCGGGAGGTGATGGAGATGAAAACAGTAGCAGCACGAGTACCCCAGCTACCACCGTTCTTCGTTACGGTGGTACCACTCCCCTCATCCGAATTCAGTCTATCAATCTGAACATTTCTCCATGGAATTTTTCTACAGCTACGGGAGAATGTTCGAAATTCATTCTGTTCCGCAGCTGGTCGGAATACGGAAATGGTTACCCGGTGATGTGTGGTCGGGAGAATTTTGATCAGTTTCTGGGTCCTTATGGTCACCCAATGATACTATATTATCATCTCCGAGATCAAGGCATGTCGTTTCCCTTGTTTCATCCCAACTACGAGCCACTAATTTCTAGTGCTTCCTCATCCTCCTCCCTGTCCTCCTCTGCTTCTTCCTACGGCCTTGGTGGCGGCAGGGACCAGTCCCGGAACATGTTGGAACTCAAGTACATGCTTATCTACTACTCGGTCCGGGCCCCGGACGGCAAGTGGACGTGTAGACTGCAACAGTACACCATCAACCCCGTACAAGACGCGTGTCCTTCGTGGTCAGCCACACAAACGTCCTCCATCTGTGGAGAGTACCAGTGTTCTGAGCTAGGTTGGCCCTAATTTGAAATGCGTTTTAACAATTCAGTTTGTATGAACTGATGTATTAAGGCAGAAGAGCGGACAATGCTGTTAGGAAAATATGTTAATTAAGTTGTATTATTTTTTGTTCTAGACACCCTATACCAAAAGAAAATGGGCGTGATGCGAGGAGAAGGGGCCGACTTCCAACAACAGCGTTTCATTATTGTCAAGTCAAAAACCCAAGAAAAATACCGCGTGCGCAATTTTCTGCGCCAAAAATTTGTTCCCATAGTTTTCCTAGTCATCCTAATCTGCGCCTACAAAACCTATATGAAGGCTGGTCTCCGACTTCACGATCAAATGCCCATGCCCGTGTCAGAAACCCGGCTGAGACGATATCACAGCCAAACTCGTCATCACCACCACCACCGTCACCACTTCCGCGATATCTACTTTGACTACGGAGTTGGCGGAATTGGCAGTGGTGGAGGATCCGCTACAGAGGACAATAATTTGCCGGTGGGACTTCACATTCCATACGAGCCTTCCTCTCCCGTTTCCAGCAGCGGTCGCGGCCGCGGTCTAGATGGAGGCCCTTCTTCCAGCAACAACTCCGCCTGCACCTACGGAAAATATCTTGTACACCCCAGTGATCCTCCTCCTTCCTATGACCAGTTGTTCCCACCCGCCTACAACGACTTGTTTTACTCTTCCCCTTCCTCTAACGCCTCCGAGTCCTCATCTACCCCTATCAATAGTGCTACCAACCCCACAAATGCTAAGCACCCCAAAGTATAATAACCTCTCCCAAAACCCACCCCCTTCCTTCTCCCTGCCCGTCCCCGACACACTACTTTCTAACCAATGACCACACATACCACTACAAGTATTATCATATTATGTACATTATCTTATTATCTAAACTCTTATCTGTACGACTCTTTGATAACCCCTCCTATCCTGCTGACAACACGCGTTTCCTTATCTTTCTACTTTGTTCACCTCTCGCCTTCATCATCATTTTTTCTGCCCTACCATTATTAACATTACCCCCGAACCCCCATTCTGCTGACACACCACCTTTCGCTTTAGCTTGTCGTCCTGGTTCATTTACCTTTTAACGCGCCATTATACTATTACCAGTACCATCCTCGTACCGAAAAAGAAGAATATATCTGTCTATATTGCTATTACTATATTGTACATTTGTTAGATACATTGTTAGACTCCGAGAAAAAGAGAAACGTCACAAAAAGCTAATAAATTAATATATATTTAGACTACTCAAATTTTTCTACAGCGGGTATACTACGACTCCTTTGTGGTGGCATTGTTGCCCCCTCTTATACTGAGTACCTTACAGTGGAAATGATGATGAAACAGGTACACATTCAACATTTCCTCTCTGAAATTTCATGTGTGTACACAACGGGGCAAACAACCCAAAAGTCAATTTTTTCGGCTGAGTGAGCAACTAACCCTCTCTTTCTCTCTCAGAATGAGTGCTGCAGTTGTGCTGATAGAGGACGGTATTAAGAGGAAACAAGTAATTATAAGTTCTACCAATACCAATATACCTCCTCGTGCAATAATGCAGGGTGGAAGGAGAGAGAGGGGATGGGGAACAACAGTATAGTATACTACGTCTCCGTTGTTTGTAGTATGTATGATTCCACGGGAGAGACCAGGCAATTTTGCAGCTTCTGGTGGTCGTTCGTCATCATCATCCCCCAATTCTCTCGGCACCTTCTCTCTATCTTGATGCAATGATGATAGCAGCAAAGCCGTCAAAGGAAATTTTCCTTTTGCAAAAGAGCAAGCAGGATTTTAGAATAAGAAATACTTTTCTGGCATTTTATGTAATTCTTCATCATCACCACCAAAAGCGCGATGCAGCTCGGCACCAGCACATTGATACTTGATAATGAGAAGATGACGATGCAGGTAGTAGTAGTAGGTAATAGTATAGTTTGTCCAATATTGTGCCCAGTGTACCAAACAAAGGACGCCAAGCCAATGCCACTCATCCACATCTAAATACACAATACCACCCCGAGTCTATATAGTCTACCGAAATTATTCATGGAAACCGTTCTTGTTTTTTTGCGGAGCTTTTGTAACATTGTATCTATATGGCGGCGACAGAACAGGGTTATAGGTAGTTCGTTTTTTATGACTGAGGGTGTGCGTGAAATTTGTGTGTAGGTTGAAAATAAATAGCAAAAGAATAAAACAAATCGTTGTCCTGCAGTTGCAGGAGGTGAAGAGATTATAAAGAGGCAAAAAATGACAAAAGGAAAAAAAATGAATTGGGGGTTGCAAACTATGATGCCATAACGGCGCAGTGGGGATTGTAGCTAGGGTACATCTTGGTAAATACCAATAAAAATTAACCACATCCCCTGTGCTTCCCCCTCTGTTCTACCGTCATCATCATGAACAGAGCCGTTGTTGTACAGCATTCAAACGGCAGCCAAGTACGACATACTATACTACAAGCCAAGTAGTATTGAATACAAAGTACACACGCCAGCGAGAAATCAAACAAACTAAAAAATAGGAATGTTATAATATTTTGTAGTATAGCTTTAGCAATAAAAATGTATTGATGTTTGTAAAAAAAAAGTACACCCAAACGAAATTCCTCCACCATACCACCACCACCACCACCAGAGAGTGTACACAACAGCTATAAAGGGAGAGGGGAGGACGAAAAATGTAATAAGAGTTTATTATGAATAGATTATAAAATATTTTATTAAAGCCATGGGCAAATGAGCAAAAAAAACTAGGATGATGATATAACGACCAATGTTGAACTACCTTCCTTTTTCCCTTTTGAAAAAATATTAAATGGAAGTGAATACGCAAGCAGGCATTAATACACACACACAGTCACAAATTAGTTTTCTACCTGCATACATTAATGTTGCGCATACATACCCAAATTTTTATTCTCTCTAGTCTTAATTCAACACCTCTCTATAATAAGCAGCAGCCTCGAATATATCGTCGTCGTCGTCGTCGTGGTAGAAAGAAGAGCAAAGCTGCGAAGACTTATTTTTTTTCGTTGAAAGAGTTTTGGAGACAGAGGAGAGGTAACCAAAAGGAAAGACAAAAGGAGTAGAGAGAGGAAAAGCGAAGCAAAGCAGTATAGAAAGGTAATAAGCTGCATAAAACTATATAAACTGACAATTTAGTGGAGAGGAGGAAATTTAAGCTGGATTTACACAGAATAATAATAGCAAGGTATGTAGCTAGTCGAAGGAGAGAGAGATGAAGCGAGAAGAATGACAAAGGGGAAATTATATGTAGTATGGTGGTGGTAGTGGACGTGTACATTAAGATAGCATGGAAACTGGGGGTTAGTGCAAAGAAGGATTACAAATTTCCTCCGTTTTTGGGTACTACCACGACCAGAAAGAACAATTCACCCATTTAGCAGTTTACAATTTTGCTGCGTTATAGATAGAAAGAGGGGGAGAGAGAGATAGCGTCCTCGTCGTTGTCGTCGTCGACATTATAGTTCTCTCGTCGTGTTGTACATATTATTATAATTCTTCATCGTAATAACAACAATAATAACCCTTGGTAGAAATTTATTATTCCTCGGCAAAAAGCCTTTTTACTAGCTGGCGACTTGCAAGCTCTCTCTGTGTGTGTGGTGTGTGTGCTATCTTTGCCAGGTTTACACACTACCAAAAAGGAAGAAGCAACGTCGTCGTCATCGTGTGTACTATTTGGTAGTACTCCTGCTCTATGTCTATGTGTATAGCTCACAAGAACTAAATGGAAATTACACTAATGCTCCACCAAACTCTGATGATGGTGATCATAAAAAGCAGCATCTAGCATCTCCCTCTCCGTCTGTCTTCTCTCCACTCCACGTTATTGTCATGTGTGTTGCGTTGTTACAACGATAGCTTTTTGGTATGGGGATATTTGACGACCACGACGTTGATGATGATGATGGTAATAAGCTTAAAAGTAAAGAAGGATGTGGGGCTCTCGCTACATTATAGTTTGCTCTTTCCAATAAGTCGAGCTCTGCCAAAGGGAAATTTCAATTTTATACTGCAATTCAACAGAACAACTCGGTTCAAACAATTTTTTGTGCGCTCCTCTCTTCTGTATGCGCGAGTATTGGGTATTTGAGTATTGACTAAAAATGGCTTAAGTACATACGTATACCTACCTACCTACACACACATACCACATGCCTACTTACATGATGATGGTGATGATAACAATAATGCCTGTATGTAAAGTAGGTCCTCTCCCTGACAAAACTATTTTATAGCTCGTCTGCATATTATTTATACACGCACTCTTATAAATTGTATAATTACTTTTCTGCTTCTCTGCTTCTTTAAGCTGGAATGGCTCAAAAGAGGAGAGTGGGCTCGCGAGCTTGAACAATTTTCCCCCAATTCCTACTAATATTTTCGATGGTGGTAGGTAGTCTCTGCCTCTCTCTCTCTCTCTCTCTCTCTCTCTCTCTCAGATACATTATTTTATCAATTGCATTGTATGTTCAATATTGCATATTGATCATATCATCGTCATCATCATCATCATCATCATCATCGTTGCCTCTTGCTATGGCAGTGATGACGACGATGATGAAAGTTGAAAAGTATAAATTCCTGCTAATCCTACCACGACTGCTCCGTGTGTTCAAGTTTACTGGTTTCTTCTTCTGAAAATGGCTATTGATATTTTAATGATGATCATGCTAATGGTCGGAGTGTGTATGTTATGTTGCTAGCTTTAGAGAGAGAGAGAGAGTTGCTGCTGCAAGCTCCTTTTGCTATGTACGTCGTCGCGGCTTAGAAGACAACAGTGGAGGTGGGGGATGGATGGTGGTGGTGGCGGCAGCGGCACTACATCATGATGTGCTGCTGCTGCTGATATGCCTTTTCTTCTTCGTCTTAGTTGTTGGTAGTTTTGGCATAATTATACAAAAATACAAAAGTACCAGAATATTATTGCGCTTTTCTATTGTACATGCATTGCGGAGCTTCGAGGAATGTATTTTTATTTCTCCGCGGAACATTTTTTTAGGATGCTCTTGCACAAAAATTGGTAAAGAACAATAGGAGAGGTTGAACGAACGAAAATGGTGCGGTGTGGAGATAGTGCACACAAGAAAATGGTAACATAGGTAGAAATTGTTTCTCTTTTTGATCATCTTCATCGTCGTCGCCATCATCAAGTACTTTCCTGAGTAGAGGTAGTAGGGACGACGGCAAATAAATGTATGAAATGGAAGAAAGGGGAGGACGAGGAGGGAAATAAAGAAAATTCAGAGAAACTATGCTCCCCGATAGAATGACGTGGGTAGCGTGGCGTAAAATAAAAGTATTTTTAGTTGGAAAGGCGATAACATTAAATTATGCAAAGAATCTCTAAGCTTTCTGGCCAGCATGTGAGTATGTGGGTTGAATCTTCTCGTATAATTTTGCCAATAATAAATAATAATAATTTACAAAGAATACATATAAATTATTTTTCAGAATAAAGACTATATAGCCCTGTGTGTGAAATTTGCAGATAGCGAGAAGATAGACGAAAGAGATATCCTGGAAAACGTGGTTCATATTCCACAAAATTGTTTGGGTAATAAATACAACATGGTTTATGCGACTGATGGTTCTTTCTTACTCATATTTTTTTGAGAAAAATTTATGCGTTCACCATTCCTCGTCAATTTTTGCCCTTTATTATCACCAATGAATAATGTTGGATAAGGAATCACACCAGAATAGGATATAACTTATGTAATTATTTCTCTCTTTCCCTCTCTCACTATCTCTCTTTTTACCAAGTGGTAATTATATTAGCATCGAGGCAATGTAGGCATGTCTTTTACTGCGAAGTAAAAATTTTATTTTTATCGTTTTTTGATTTATTAATGACACTACTTGAATATATGTATAGTAAGAGCGGTATAACTATTACTACTGCCACGTAAAAAACGACTTATCCCTAATGTAGTACACAGAATCGTCATCACCATCATTGCTGTTTGTTCGAAAATGTAGTCAAGCGCAAAAAATTAATTGCATTGTATGTATATTTTGTACCTACATCAGCAACAAACTACAACACAGATCCTTCTTCGTCGTCTTTATAACATGACATCATCATCGAGCAAAAATTTATTTCGAAAATCGCCTCTATTTCTCATAATCTTATTATTACTCTGATTCAGAATGCATCAATTCCTCTCTCTCTCCCTGCATTTGCGTGGGCACACTCGCTAAGCCTCATCCTCAATTTCCATTAAAGAATTAAAGACAACTTTTGCTTTTATAACATGAAGCTCTCTGCTCTGCTGCGAGTGTAAAGCTTTATACAAAATAACGACTACTTTGTCTACTAGAAATAGAATACAACTACCTTATAAAAATGACACAATAAATTTTGGACGTCGCATCTTCGACTCATCCTCTCTCTCTCTCACTCCCTCCACCATCATCATAATAGATACAAGTTTACAATGTCGAAACAGACATCTTGCTTTTATCCTCGCCGCATTGATTATTTCAGTTTCAACTTTTTCAAATTCAATCCCAACCGTACCTACGCCTTCTCTCCTACTACCAAATCTCTCGCTTCAAAGGAAAATTGCTACAGCTCCAGAAAAATCAAGAGCACTCCTAAAGAGACAAGAGCAAGAGGGAGAAGCGCCGCTGCATATTTAGTAACGTTAGAGAACATAGCACATCAACTACCAAATATCTCCTCCTGCTTATTTACCTCCACTCTATCTTCAATCTCGCCGACCCTCTCTCTATCGCTCTCTCTCGCAAAGAGTAAAAGAGATAAAATATCAGCCCAAAAGTATTATAGTTTTTTTTGTTCAAAAGTATTAGCGAGCAGCGAACGAGCTATATAGTCCACTCCAGCGAGAGAGCCATTTTCTTGCATATATAGTCCACGCAAACACATTACACATTGTAGTAGCGTCGGTGGTAGTAGTGGTAGTCCCTAAAAACATTAGGGTATTATCTTCATTATTGGTAGTGGTAGTGGAGGGGCGACAAAACGCCATAATAACCAGCGAGGACCAAGAACGACGACGACGACGTGTGCTCTACTACCACTACCATCATCACCACCGCCACCACCACCACCGCGAAAGAAGGGGAAGAAATTTTTTTTGTTTCTCTCTCTCCCTGAGTATTTGATGAATACTCTCTCGTCTACCAAACTACCAAAACCAAAAAAGCTTTTTGGTGTGTGTGTGCCTGTCTGTGAGTGTTCGCTCCTTATTTGGTAGTACACACACACAGCAGAAGTGGTGGTGTTGTTCTGCTCTACCAGAAAATGTATATAGAAGTAACTCATTTTAGAGTTTTACATGATTCTATTATAGCACAACTTTACCAACAGCCGCAGCAGCAGCAGCAATAGTGAATAGTCGAGGGAGAGAGAGAGAGACGAAAGAGCCGAGAGGAGGCAAAATGAATAGCAACAACAACAGTCACACAGCAGAAGAAGAAAAAAAGTAAACTCTTGGTAAACTCAACAAACTCTACCAGAAAAAGAGTAGTGATGTATATGGGTATTGATATTGTGCTACAATACAACCAATAAAGTATTTCCAATAGTCACTACTTTATAATCTTTTTGTCGTCGTCGTCGTCGTCGCTGTGAGACTCTTTCTGTCTCTCACTCAATAACACTACCAACACTACTACTCATTTCTGCTATTTTGTATTTCAATGACGGGTTAGGGTTATTAAGAATGTGTGAGTAGGTATAAATGTTATAATAGAGACAGAGAGCTATTTTTTATATACCTTAAGGTAGAATGAGAGAGAGAGAGAGAGAGACAAATTTCTGGGTATTTGCTATTATTCCTCCTCCGCTCTCTATACTTGTCGAATACCAGCAGAACTACTACTACAACTACCACTGCTGCTACTTTTTTGATGAATGACTGGTGGGGTATTATTTTTGCGAATAAGAAAAAATTATTTTAATTTGTTGCCGAGTTGGTTGTCGTCATACAACTAGTTGGATAGTGGTGGTGTTTGAAAAATTACTGTGTGAGCAGCATCGTCAGCAATTGGTCGTGGCATTGCACAAACGTTTTTCCGCTGACGAAGAGGTGATTCATGGGAGAATTAAGGGAGCTAACGTGTGTGTAATACGGCAGGGCAAGGAGGAGAAGCTATTGTTGAGGAAAACGAGTCATTGTTGGTCATTGAGGAAATGGCGGTTGGTAGTGCAGTACGCCGAGAGGTGGTTTAATTTTTGGACAGTTTAAATTTATAATTCAAAGTGGGTACGTGCAAGTGGAAATGGAATTTGGTTTTAAATTGGAGATGGGGATACTAGTTTAACTGGGAATGACGGTGAAAGTTAACGGCAGTAACAAGTGGGTGACACTAATAATAGATGTGTTGAACGTATGCACCAATACACTGACACTGGAGAAAACGTGATTGTTGGATGACAGCCAACAGCAGCAGTATTACAGATTTTCGTGTTAAAAGAGAGTTAGCTTTGAGGGGATTGAAGAGGACATCCTCAACAACCGGTTACCAAATGAAGTTCAACATGGAGCGGAGGCAGAAAGGAATAGAGGATTTGTTGCGGAAGCAGCAACGGCAAATTTTTAAAATTTCAAAGGAATTGGAGCTTCACAGAGAGTTTTTGAATTTACAGTTTGGTAAGTTGTGATTAGTGAGATTGGGTATGGGACGATCGATTGTTAACTGTCAATTGTATTTGGTGGAAATGTTACATGCTGGAATTGAAGCGGGAAAATAAAAATGTTTAATTATTAAAACTGTTTTTGTCCAGAATCTTTTATGGATTTTCTTTTTCAAAATGGTGGCCAAATTATCAAAAATGGGAAGGATGAAGGCATGTTTATTCCTTTGAAAAAAGAACATCCTCAACAGGTTCAGAATGGAAATAGGAGGGGGGAAAGGGAGGAAGTGGATGGTGGAGGAGGAGAGGATAATAAAATCATAATTAACGGAGGAGAAGAAGAGGAAGATGAGGAGCATGTTAATGAGGATGAAGACGTGCATAAAGAAACAGGACTTGAAGAGGATGATGGAGAAGAAGAGAATAGGGAGGAAGGGGATGATATGGATCCTTTACCACCACCACAAGCGATCTTGGGTTCGCCATCGGGAGTAGATTGTTCAGATGATAACCAAGAGGGAAGTAGCAGTAACGGAAATCAGCATGTTAATGGAAATTATCGACAGAAAGTGAAAGAATCTCGACTACGACAACATGAGGTTGTCAGAGGAGGACAAAGCAGTAGCAGAAGATCGTCACAAAATGTTGTGTCATCATCAGATACACAAAATGGAAATAATGGAGGATATGATGAGGAAGGAGACTCAGAGGATGACGGCGCAGAATATCAGCCACAAAATGATTTGGTTGGTCAAGCGGAAATGATGAAATGTAAGAAACGAGCAGAAGATCTGGCAACAAATTCTTACTTTTTATAGTTCAATTTCTAGCTAAAATGCAGCTGAATACATGTGATTGTGATTCATTGAATATACTTTTCATGTTTTTTCAGATGTCCAGAACTTTATGTTGTCACATTTTCTGGAAGGTAGTGCCGAGGAAAATGGTATGGACGAATCTTACAATGATGATGAAATGGCTGGTTACGAAGGTATTCCGTGATACAAACGATTCTTTAGTAAAAAAAAAAGAATATTGTAGGCAATTTTTAAATATTTGATTTTATTACCGAAAATTTATTGTTCTTGATAATTCAGCGGAAGAAGATGATATGGACATTGTTGACAGTAGCCATCCTTATAACGGCAACAGCAACAGCAGACAACATCACTCGTGGTCAAACAACTCGAACAGTAATTTAAGAGCCGCTGCAGCTGTTGCTAATTTGCAGCAGCTGGCTGCAAAACAAATGGCTGGCAATGGCAACAATGCTAGCAGTCGCAACAATCTTCCTCTCCCCGCCAGCAACATGCCTCACAACGAGCGCACTTGTCGCTACTGCGGAAAGACATTCCACTGGAAACAAAGTTGGGTTATCCACGAGCGCACGCATACTGGGGAAAAACCTTACCTGTGCAAGTGCGGCAAGGCATTCAGCCAAAAATCCAATATGAATACTCACGCCAAATCCTGCGCCCAGGCGATGACTACACAAAAGGGGAAAACAACAGTATTCCAAATGAAATGTTCCCATTGTCAGAAAATGTTTACTCACAAGAAAAATTTGGATCTCCACATGGAAAAATTCCACCCGGAAGTTCTCAACTTGTCTGTTAAGCCTTCTACCTCATCCTCCTCTTCTCCAACGTCCTCTTCTCTACATCATCACAATTACCAAAACGGACTGGACGCGGAAGCTGCTGCCGCTCGTGCAGCGGCTGAAAACGCTGCTATTTTAAACATCCTCAAGACTGTCTCGTCTCAGGTTGCTGCCGGCAATGCCGCAGCAGCAGCAGGGAAGGGACTTCTAGGCGGCAGTCAACCTCCCTTGTCTCCTCCCTCCCTCAATGGCTCCTTGTCGGGCGGAGAAGATAAGAATGGCCGGTATCCGTGCTCCTACTGTCCTAAACGATTTCCCGTAAAGGGTACCTTGGAACGCCATTTAAGAGTGCACACCGGCGAAAAGCCTTTCTTATGTGGAATATGTGGCAAGGCATTCACACAAAAAGGCAGTGTTAAGCTGCATCTCGAACGGGTGCACCGTCAAACCTTGTAAAATATATTGTAATCCTCTTTCCAATTTGACGAAGCAACAGCGAAAAATACTAATTTAAGTAAACACAGTTTCTCCCTCTCAATCAAGACTGCAGTTTTCCATGCAAACAACGTGAAATTGCAATTACAATTTATTAAGCCATTTAATTATATACTAGTTACATTTATTATTATCATGATTATTATATGATTACCCAGTAATAACTCTTATCGCCATTTGTGGTAGATCTTTTAAATGCATTTATTATTTTGTACATGTATTTCTCGGAGTGACGCGACGGCTAAAAATGCGTTAATTCTGCGTAAGTTCTATGTAGTAGCACAAGTGTACAGGCAGCTCGGCTAAGAACGAAAAGACTTAAGTTGAAAATTATGAATCTCTCTGTCTCCCTCACGTGTAATTTATATTATCCTACTAATTAAACGCGCAGCTTGTTCTTGTTGACGATGTTTAAAGGGAAGAAACCAAGGATGCCAAATGTTATAGTAATTTTATTAATAACAATATACTATTTTATATAAGAATCAGTTTTTTTGCATTTACCCGTATATACATTGTGGAGAATTATTTACTTGTTTCGTATCAACGTAGTGTCGTAGTTAAGCCACAGTGAACAGTTACATAGTTAGAGTTACATGATATGGCAGCTCTTCCTAAATTCCATGTCGTACATGATTACACAATATTTTAACAAATTGTCGTCTGTCTCGTAGTAACAGTAGCAGTTAGTATTTTTTAATCTAGGACTTCCAGAAGAAAAAAAAGTAATACGTTATAATAAATGAATCACCAATTCTTTCAAATGAAGAATGACACACAGAGTATACTCAGGAAAGGGTTCAGGGGTTGGGAATTTGTAAGGCAGCCAGAAACAAAGCAGCAACACGACGATTACTATTTAAATATTACTACTTAAAACTTAAGATTGAGATTTATCCCCCAAGACAATGTATGTTTAAAATTTAGGGCTTACAAATAGTAGTTCTACGTTTTAAAATCGTCGCATTAGCAGTTAACCGAAAAGGAACATTTTTTAGAATATACTATTTAATCCGATTAGAAAAGAAGGCAGCTCCGCTATTTGTAAACAAAAAATAGACGAGAGAAATAGACAATTTGGAAAACAGTAGTTTATAGAAGACAAAAAATATATTTTAATAGGTGTCGTGTATACGTGACGTGAAAGAAAGAGAGAGAGAGCTAATGTTAATGTTGACATTTAAATGATCCCGGCGACAACGATGATATCATGACATTTTTAATCAAATAGTCCCGCAAAAATTATTAAAATAAAAAGTCATAAATTACTATTACTAGTTTTGTTGTAATTTAAACTTGGATACGAAATAGGAATTTGAAGTGCCGTACTGTGTTTGTAAGTTAACCTTGCTGGTGACAGGCAAAGAAGTGACGGGGCAGTTTAAAAAATAGGATAGGACGAATATTGATTTTAATAGGCTAATGCTGTATCTGTATCTGGAGTAAAAATGGAAGTAAACTTACTCAGAGTTTTTTTTATCACCACAGGAATCAGTATCATCATTATCAACAACGTAACAAGTACAATTCACTGTTATTTTGTGTGGAAGCGGCGACAAAAGGTAGGCTTTCATGAAGGCGAGACTGCTGTAGAGATATTTTGTACGTTAAAAATGAGGTTACGATAAGAAACATTGTTGTTGTCACCGGAAATAGTAGAAGGACGTATATATTGTATAATATAGTAAACCTATGCGCCATGTAGCAAAGGAGAGGGGTGTACAAATTTTTAGAAAAAACCACGTTTCACTTTAATCCTTCGAAGAGGGGTAAAAAATTGTAATTTAATCAAGACTGCAATAAATGCAGACATAAATGGTAATGAAAATGTTATTATTATGTATAACAACATATATATGCCTTTAATTGTTAGAACTGTTGATATTGTAAAGAAAAATTGTTTTGTACAACCCGCCATACACAAGTAGCAATAACCGTTTAAGGCCTTTATTATGTTAACCCAGTAACAAGATAAGTAGTTAGAGACGTTGCGTGTGTATCTATTTAAAATATTATAAATATTATATAACATGTCTCCTCTCTTTCTTTTAATTTTGCTTTCCGGAATTTCCCTCAGATTCCTTACCGCCAGCAGCGGCATAAAAAGAATTTTTCTTTCGTTTTGTATAACTTGTAGTTACCAATTTTTAAAGGTTCAACAATAACATTGCTAACAATATAAATAAACAAACCACTATACTACTCACACCTGTAATAAGTTTTACTACATCTACTTAATTTACTCAATCTTTAACAGGGATAATCAAACAGTGGTAGTAGTTATAGGTCCACGTCCATTTCGTCAATTATGATCACGAATAGTTTTTTTTACAAAGTAAACACTACTGTGAACAAATTACAGGAAGTATTATGATTTTTTTTAGCAGAGCAGCAAAGAAACGAACGTTGTGTTTAATGGTAAAATATGTGAAAATTGTACATTTTGAAGCCGCTGGAGTATTTTTGGAGGAAACGTGTTAATTATTGTAGAAAGTAGATTATTTTTTAAAATTTGTAAAGTGTACCATATTTTTTGCTGTACAGTTATCGATATTTACACAAAATAACAAACAAAAGGATTAACACTACAGCCAAGTTATAGCTGCTCTTGTATTTGCTCTTCTGATTTTCTCACAAATTTGTTTTTTTTTGTTTATTGTTAAGTTCTTCAGGTATTAGTTAATAACTTAATGTACATACCACCACCATTTAAACGATGTATAGTGCTATTTATTATATATTACCCGAGAAAGAGGTTTTTTGTACAAAGCATTGCAAAAACAGAATTGTATCATTGTGCCCTCATCGTTAATTTTACTAACAAGTTAATGGTGTAGTTATAACTACACAATAAAATACTTTTTTAAACCGCCATTTTTTTGCTTTCTAATAACGTAACCTTGTAATATTGTATCTCGTGTATCGTGACATAAAAACCGGAAAAACCTTCCCCAAAAGGATTGTCATTTAAAGGGTCAAACGAAACTAAACAAAAAATGCAATAATATCATACCTACCTCTAGTTATAGTACGCGGTAGATTCGCAAGTTGCTATTAAATTTTTTATACTATTTCTTATATTATAAATTATAGTTAAATTTCTGTGTGTAGTGCTGCCTTAAAATTACCATATTTTCCATGTCGTTGTAATTATCTCTGAAATATATATAGTGCCACGGCGTAATAGTCTCTCTCTCTTTCTCTCTGTCTGTCTGTCTCTTTTTCCTGTTGTGATATATACTTATTATTACTATTTTAAAAATAATATAAATTGAAGCATTACAAAATATTGTTGTTATGTATTGCTATATAAAATATTATATATCTATCTGTCTACCTACTTATATCATGCTCCACTACTACTACTAGTATCATTATTGTCATTCGGGGAGGATTGTTTGAACAGGTAACTAAAAGGACACGACGACGACAACTTTTCAAAAATAATACTTCACATGATTACATCATACACATACACACGAGTAATAATAAAAATCAATAAATACCACTTAACCAAAAAATCTTCCCTGATGAGGTACCTATGAAATATCTGTTTAAGTTGACGTAACGGAAAAGTTGCTCGGTTCTTTGAAGAAAAAAAAAACAACTTCGTCATTCCAAGCATCATTTATCATCACTTTTTTCTCTTTTCCGGCACATCTCACAGTTTTGACGATTTTGAAAGAATGATCGTGTACATTATTCTATTGCGTTATTATCACTTGTTTGATATGAATACCAGCAGCCATTTAGCCATTTTTGTGGTGAAGGCGTCCGCGTCCTCATATTGCGTTATGGCATTGTCCTGGCCACTGTGCATTTGCTGCTGCTGCTGTAACAAATCCCGTAATACGAATTACATTTATATTCAATCATCATTCATTTTGTCATTATTCCACACTCTCAATCCAAAAAAGTCGCACACAGTCACACAAATTGTTAGAGCATCTCTCATCTTGTGTTATTGTTGCCCTTTCTCTTCAATGCAGAGCGCACGGCGCGTTACATTCTTTACAAAGTTTCATTCTGGTTTTCTCTCTCGAAAAGGAACCGCACACAAAACGTTTTAAAGCCCCCGTTTTTTACCTTTCGTACAAATTAGGTATTCATCAAGCATGTATGTGTGTGTGTACCTTCTTGAATATCTCTGCGAACTTAGAGCCATCATATGTATCTTCTTGGCTGTTGTTGCTAGTCGGGTTTTGCAGCTACAGGCGGAATAATTCTCATCTTATTTTTTACTACGACGACTACGAATTACGATAGTACCACTGGGCTGCACTATTGCACACATCCATCATTATCGCGACTTACCACAAAGATGAAAGAAAGAAGAGCCAATAAGCCCAGTGCATAAAAAGTGTAACGGGATTAGCGTCATCATTCATCATTATCATCATCGTCATCGTGAACGTAGACCGTTTTTAAAAGTCTCTCTGTTGTACTGCTAGTAGGATCATCACCATCATTATCAGCAGCAGCATCACGGATCACAATGGTGTTATTACCGAGAGAGAGGAGTCGTTTTCCCCTCCTCCCCGCCTTTTTCTTGGTTGCTGCAAGAGCGATTGCCAAAACGAGACTAAAGATTTTTCTTCCTTGTTTCGTGCTTTAGTGCGGTGGCTATGCCCAGGCCTGGGGCAGACAAGGATTTAATGGAATATAATGTGTTACGTTATGTAGACAAGGTAATCACGATGATGATAGAAGTAAAATACTACCGAGAAGAAGAAACCCTAGTTATCTGAGTTAGCAAGGAACACATAGCGAAACGTAAAACGGAATCTCTTGCCCACAAACACTTTCGTGTGTATACTGATGTGGGGATTTAGCTGGGATGTTGCGTGTGAATGTGGGTAAAATGAAGGCACTGGTGATTTTTGGATATAAAGGACGAGTTAGCCGGGCTAGGCTAGACGAGAAAATACCAATGGCAAAAAGATCCAAATTTAAAGAATAATTGGAATTGGTCTAAAATACAATGTTGAAGGTCCCTGGGTAACCGGCAGAAATGACCAGAGTTACCTAATTTAAATGCCATGGTGTTCATTCTCATACTAGTGGAAGGTCTTCTTCGTCCATCCATGTCAACGATCTAAAAAATGCTGTCCGTTTTATAACGAATTTGACGTGTATAAAGATATTGACGCTAATAACGATATAATGTAATAAAAGTGCGTTGCATGCGTGCTACCAAGCTACTCTTTGTATTCTATGAAGGGTTTCTTTCCGGCAACCCAATTTTTGCACAAGACACTTCTATTAAACACGGTCTTCTCAGAGAGAGCGTTGCTGATGTTATTTGCTAATACTTTTTAAATGCACTGACACTGCTTCTGCTGTTGTCGTCAAAATTTCTTCAGAGACTTTGATTGACCAACAACAGGACCAGAGCCAAACCGTGTAGCAACCTCAGAAAAAAGCCTGATAAATAAAGGGAACCGCAGAAGACCAGTAATTTGCACGCATATAACTTATTTCTTGCTGAATTCTCTATTATCATACCAGTCAGTTTCATTATTATTATTATTATTTTTATCATTACTTTATTTTTTTTATCGTGCTTCGGCATCTTTCCCGATGACAATAGGCCTATAGGTATAAAACGTACACAAATTTTTCATCATTTACGCCACCATCCTCCTCTTCTCCTCCCTCCCCTTTAAATCATTTCAGCATTGTCGTCGTTTCTTTCATTAGGTATCATTACTTCAGTTTTTCTACAA
>JAHZNE010005149.1:0-28793 GCA_027744055.1 Callyntrura sp. NNG-2020
TGAGAGTGTTCTGCAGTCTGCAGCAGTCTACAGACTTGTATGCACACAAACAAAAAAACGATCAGTTATCCAGCAATTGTTGCTCGTCTATGTAATAGAGATAGAGAGGCAGAAGAAGATGCTCGTTTTTAAAGCTACAACAACCTGACAAGTTGAATGTGCTTATTACATTCCAGTTTAATAGCAATACACGATATGTTTGCTCCTGCAATGAAAAGTGGTTCTTGCATGAATCACACTCCCTTGTTTTTTGTCCTATCAACATGAAATGAACGCGTCTGCTCGATAAGGTTTCTTTGTACAAGAATACTGACTACTCTGTATGGTGGCTGATGGTGCTTGTCATTCTTGTACAGTTTTCGTGTTCCGTCCTTTCGATCTGGAGCTAGTTTATTGTGTGGGATGCGGGTTCAGCAACATCAATGTGATGATGATGATGATGATAAACTTGCTGCTACTATGCTACCACCACCTATAAAATGTTTCTTTAGATTGAGTATTGGGACAACTGGCCAACCGAAACCGCATTCGCCACAACATACATTACGAACGTCCTTTTCAGTTCCGTCTGTTGGGGTTGATAACGAGAGGGCTCCTATTTCACTTTACTTACCACGGTGAACTATGCGTACTGGTATTCCAGCTTCTTTATAATTATAGCTGCAGTCAATCATCATTAAATGGGACATTGTACATGTGTTATTCATGAGTCGGTAGGTTTTTTGTATCTGACCATGACCATTCGGATTCCATCAGACTGTCTGCAGGGACAGTTACGTCATAAAAAATGAGACTAGAAACCAGATGCAGAGGCGGAAATGGAGGAATTAATATACATGTCGGAAGCTGTGTTGGAGGAGTTTTGTTGAAGTATTGGCTTCCTTAATTTTTCTTAGTCTTCTTATGATATGAAGAATGTAAACATAACAAGTTTAATTGAGTTTCCAGTTTTAAATGTATGCGAAACAGTGCAATCAAATTAAGGATTAATTAAAACGTTTTCTGGAAAATCCATTGTAAATGATGGCTGCTCGGTTTTCACAATATACAATATAGTCATACATGCAGTTATCTATTCTGCCAATCCTGTTACGGAAAAGATACAGAAAGGTTTCCAAATGCATTCACATGCGTATATGTGCTTTGATATTTTGTTCCCAACATTGTATGTATGTATTCTTGTCTCTGTCAGCACGTATTGTNGTTTCCAAATGCATTCACATGCGTATATGTGCTTTGATATTTTGTTCCCAACATTGTATGTATGTATTCTTGTCTCTGTCAGCACGTATTGTTCCACAGAATCAATAGCGACAGGAACTTCCGGCCTACCATGAACGGGTCATTATTGGTAAAAGTCCAAAGCACAATTTCATGTGGCATGTTTGTCCCAATAAAAAATGCTCCCATTCCAGCACGAATGATAACGAAAAGTTTATAACCAAAAGCCACACAACGCAATGTTTCACATTTCATAAGAGTACTGTTCGGGTTTTTTAACTTTCATGATAATGCGTGTCCAAAAGCATTTCGCTACACTACGCGTGGATCCATAAAATTTGTTGAATTTGAGTAACCCATTGCGTGCTTTTAATTAATTTCACCCTTTTTCTCCTCTCCCTTCAACACATGTCGATTAGAATATATACAATTTAATTTGGTATATCATTATTACATTTTCTTATTTAAAATCTTTTAACATCTCTTTTGAAACGCTTAACCAGTATTGTTCAGATAATCAATGGTTTATATAATAAGTTACTAAATAGTGATTGAATTACTGGTTGCGTTATGTAAATATACTTCTAATGATATAAAAATACAAGGTTAATATACGCGCAGGTATTATTATTGCACAGTAAGTAAGTGGCCTTCACGAAACAAATAACAACGAAAAAGCTAATCCTACGCAAAATACGGCTACATAAGGGCTAAGTCGTTCTCCTATTCTGGCGCATTTCCAAAATGTCCCGAGCACTCTGGAGTTAAACAGAAAATGGTAACGCAATTAGCAACGATATTTTATTTATGTTAAAATTACTTCCAAAATAGGAGTCAAATGTCCCATCGCCGACAACTAACCAACATTTGAAGTATTTTGTGAACAATAATATGTATTAAAAATTAAATTCCCTTACCCAGTTTTGTTCCTATCCAGAATTGATGGGAAAATAGAATGAATGTACGTACAGGTACATATTAAAAGGGCAACAACGGTGAGTAAGCTTTGGAAATTAAATAGCGCTGACTGCAAAATTAAAAGAATTATTATGAGTACACGGATACATTAACTGTAATTGACTGTTGACGTTAATTTTATATAGTAAAAGGTACTGTTTAATATTGGTATTCACATAAAAAACAGGAAACTTACCATGTTGAAAATTGACTAAATGTTGACTGGGCTCTACATTCACAATTTAACCACGGGAAAACAAGATAAAAAATTTCCTTCCGGTACAGTATTCAGTGTCACGACGTACTGATCTTTAGTTTATAGCCATTTCATCTTGATTTCTAATTTAAAAGCAGGTAAATATAAATATGTAACTACGTCATATATGTTTGCCTAATACAAAACAGCAACGCAGTTCAATGGACAATGGAAGCACAATAGATGCATTGTATTATTGAGCACTAATTCGTTAATATTAATTTTCAAATTTGTAATAACTTACTACATCGTTCAAATTTTCTAGAGGATGACAGTGTTGCAGGTAAAATTCTGTGTTGAAATGTTGTCTGATGTGGAATGTCACTTATAGAATTTTTTTTATTGTACAGAGTACAGATATGATTTAGCCATGAGTGGCATATGAAAAACAGCTGGAATCACATTTGCCACTGGGTCTACCTTTACCCCAAGCAAACACAAGACCTTGTCACTTTTTTCTTGGACAACACGCATGAAACAGTGAAAAGTAAACAATTTTAAGCGTAAAAATTACAAATAGAATGAAATGAAACAACGAATAATGAAATGATATATGTAAACCGTTGACCGAGTCAGAAACCCTAGTAGTCACCCTAGTAGTCGAATGTGGTAAGGACGATGTTTTGCGAACATGAAATTTACTCGCATGTGTAGATGAATCCTCCAAACCATAGATTGGAGAGAAAAATAGAAAAATATTTAGATAAAAATTGCGTACAAAACGAAATTAGACTACAAATCAATCCCAATTGCCACTAAATATTCAGCTTTGGTTTTCAATATTTTTTAAATATCAATGTATGTATATAGTTTTATGTAGTATTTACCGATGATGAGCATGAGTTCGTTAATGTATCATATTCCCCCACACTCGTCCCTTCAAACAGCTATTACCCATTTTGGTGGTTTTGTGTTTGGCCAAATTAACATCATTATGTGTGAGTAGTGAGTATTGATTACAACTTCAAAATGCTTGCCAGTTTTTAGGTGTCTCCATCACCGCACTGCTCTAACGCTGCCAATCTAAATCCTCGTTAAAATACGAGAAGCCAGATATGCATTGAGAAATGAATTTTATGCGGTGAAATGACACTTGCGCATTTAACACGTGCATACTGCGTCAATATAGTTTAAGTGTATTTTAAAATTGAAATATTTACTGATCTTTCTTTTCTTTCTTTCTGATATCTTTTCAATCGAAGCACTGCACTGAAAAAATAACTGATGAGACGGTAGAGTTGATATAATCCAAAAGGATCAGTTGCAAAATACAAGTGCAACGTTTGCACTGCTTATAATTTAAAAAATATAACAAAATGACCTAGCATTCTCTTTTCAATGGGTTTTCTATTTACTTTTTACTATTAGAGTGCATTTTTAAATTTATTGCTGAACGAAAGGGAAGTTGTCCTTGAGCTACCTAATGGAGAACGAAAGCCTTAAAGGTTCGAGAGTGTTTTGTGATTTAAGCCCAAAAACGATAGATGAGAACCAAATATAAGTTTTAATAAGACAACATTTGGCCGATAAGGGTTTGTTTATAAATTTTAATACTTCACAACAGAAGTAAACGATACAGTAGGAATGAAAATACAAATTGATTAAATGTGTTAACGCTTCCTTCTGAGTTGCAAAGTTTCCCTTCTGTTCCAAGCAGCACGTCGACTTCCTCCGATGGTCTGAGTGTAGCGATGTCCCTTTCCAAGTCCACGAGACTTACGATTGGCAGAGGTCTTACCACGCTGTTCACGATGCTTGTGAACAGCGTTACAAATCCAGTTGACTTTAGGATCACGTCGAATGGCCTAAGTAAAGAAAATGACAAATTTTCAAAATACTGCCACTACTTCCCATTGAAAATATAGAATGAGTACTTAATAAAATTTCCTTAATTACCTTATGGGCTATATCTACGAAGATGCATTCGTAGTATTTGTATGAAGAGTCCTGGGCCACCCAGTAAGAGTTCAAAAGTCTTAGCCCTCCCAATTTCTTTCCAATACGAGACTACAATGCAAATAAAAAGAAAAATTCACAATAGCCCATTCACTTGACCAAAACAGCGACAACCTTTATATTCCTTGCTTGATACTATTTGATAGTATGTATACCTCTGCAATAGCTTGCAAATTTCGGGTAGGTTTCAATTGGTTAACTCCGTGACTCTTGGGTTTACCATAAGTAGCTCCCTTAGGGACTGGGCGTTTTCTACCACCACGACGGACACGTACTCGGTAAATTACGAAACCTGTAACAGATATTTACAGATAAGTATAATCTTTCATTTTAAAATGTAAATTTTCCTACGAATGTTGTATGGGAACATTTTCTCACCTTGCTTAGCACGGAATCCGAGACGACGTGCCTTGTCAGGTCGAGAGGGACGGGGGCAACGAACAATTTTGTTCAATTGGCGATATTGCCAGCATCGAATACGGAGCAGGTAGCGCATAACATCGCTCTGCTTCTTCCTGTACAATTCCTGAATATATTTATACGCTCCCATGATGAATTATGGAGCTGCAAAAATTTAAAAAAAAGGTTGAAACACATGACGGAACAATCCATTTATAGATACTTATTTTCGCATCAACATAATTCTCAAAGTAGAATAAACGGTGGTTTCGTTTTCGTAATCCTACTTCTGTTTGTTGCTTTACAAATTTCCAACATTAAATTGTCAGCCCTTTTACTTATGACTTATTTTGTGAACGGCAATGTTGTTATTATTAAAGTCTGGTATGTAGCTAAAATTACAATATCAAATTTTAGTATATTAAACTTTGGA
This sequence comes from Callyntrura sp. NNG-2020, assembly GCA_027744055.1. Classification (NCBI taxonomy): domain Eukaryota; kingdom Metazoa; phylum Arthropoda; class Collembola; order Entomobryomorpha; family Paronellidae; genus Callyntrura; species Callyntrura sp. NNG-2020. The sequence continues at coordinate 5,223 of JAHZNE010005149.1, forward strand.
CACCCTAGATTCACTACACTGCTAGACTTTAATTAATTCTCGTTGCAAGCAGTGTAATATGAATATTGAATATAGTACATCAAATGCCTAAAATAGCTGCGACATAGTTTGCCGGTTACATAAACTCCAGTTAGTTGCATTGTCAATTGCTCATTTATTGCCGTCAACCGTAACAAAATACAATTATAAATACAATTAAAATTATGGTTAACTAACAACACGAACACATGTGGATTTAATGCCGTCACCTTCGCAGAAAAAAATACGGTCCAATAGATGATAGAAACCTTTATAACCCAGGGGTTAATATTATATTCTTAAAAACACACGCGCACATGCAACAATTTACCCGAGGTCACTCTACAGTAAAATGTGTTAGTCGGAACAAACACAAAATGACCATTTAGAAAATCAATTGTATAATTATTAATGATAAGAGGGGGACAATTAAAATGTTTAAAATCTTACCTTATCAACTAGTCCAACTTCAATAAGTAAATGTATGCTCAATCCCCTAGCACATCCACAAGACCTTTTGTGTATACATGTACAGAGGATGCTTCAGCTCTATTATACAGTCTATAGAGAAGAGCAGTATGTTTGGCGTGTGGTGAGATTTGTAATGCACCACCGAGCGGCTCACTTTGCACCAACTCAATGATGAAAGCACGATGCCCCTCTATCGACAAAAACCGTTCTGAAATTTGTACAATCGCGTATATGGCAAAGTCATGAAATTTGTGTAAATATGCACACATCAACCGAAACTTGAATCTTTGTCGTCTCTTGGCTTGACTCTTATTTTGTTTGTCACAAGCAAGTAGTGAATTGCGCTAAAATATTCTATGATTCAACTGATTACCAATCGAAGAAAGAATGCGCTTAGTAATTAAGTAATTACGGTGCTATTGCTTTTGTCCTCATATGCATGATGACATAATGACAGTATTAAAAGTACATAAAAATTAGAAATGATGACGACAAAACCAAAAGGTAGGGAATGTTGTTGGAAGTTGATTATGCATTTGTAACACAAAATTGCAATTTAGAGAAAAGTATACATATGACGGGTGAGCTGGTACCATTACCGTATGGCACGATATCAGTTTAAAAAATGTAATTTTGTGTGCCAATAAAACACAGAAAAAGGTAGACCAAATACAGGGAGATAACGGTAGTAGATTTTATTTTGACATAAAATATAACAATGACAATAAAAATTTGCAATAATAGCACGAAAGAGTGAAGCCTTGTGCGAGATTCTCATTAAAAGTTCCAATAATTCAATGCTAATATTCAGGGTCGACCTTAATTATCTTCACACTGGTTAGCGATTTAAGTATTTGTACACAGACGATTGCAATTTGCAATGTAAAAAATTGTATCAGTTGAAAAAATGTAATGTTCACACAATTCGATTGGACTTGAAGTAGAATACGTACAACCCAAAACCCAACGTTAAATATATGAATATACCGTAATTGCAAACAAACCTGCTCCAGAGAGCACTATATATGAACTATATTTATAGTACATTAAATGATGAAGTAAGCGTAAAAATTTGTACATAATGTGGAAACGTGAAATTAAAATATGTGAGGTTATTAATGTAAGCAATTTTAAGCAAAATTCCACAGTCGAGATAAGTTAAAGATGCTCCTAAAACAGATTATCATCCACAGACTGTTTCGCCACAGGATCCCACGCACGTAAATTTGCTAATGCTTTGTTGAGATGCTGACACCATGCATCGCGTTCTTCACGAGTGTCTGCAGAAATTAAATGACGCACAGCGGTGTACCCCTTGTGACAGGAAGTGACTAAAGTATCCCTGTCTTTAGGATGTGGGGCTCTAGTAGTCACCAGTAGTAGCGTATTGGCACGAGCACAAACATCTCGAGGAGCTGGTCGAACTCTACTGGTGACACATTCGTGTAAATTCAACGTTCCCAATGGTGGCTGAAACGACAAAAACAAAAGTTGTACTTTAGAGGCACTGCTGAATAGTTTCAATCAATATAATGTGTAAAAATGTAAACAACTGAGTTAGGTTCAACTCACCTTTCTTCCCTCGGTCTCATCTTCGGGGTACTTCCAGAATTCCAAAACGGCAGGTCCCAGTCGACACCATCTTCTGACCCAAGCGCCGTATCCAGAAACATCCTCAAAGAGTGTCAAAAATCCTTTGTGTTCCACTCCTCCCATCGCACTGCACTGAAGTCGAATACTGATGCCTCCATTCAATGGACCAGCAGCTTTGTCCAGTTCCCAGTATGTCCTCTGTAATGAACTGATATCGATCGAGAGACCCCCACAAAATTTGAAGCTAGAAGATTTGACTGTGTCTGGACCAGCTGGGCTTTGAATATAAGGTTTTTGATGGTCTCCTTTTCCTCCTTTCTTGGAAGGTGTCAGCATTGGTGACAACATTAAGGTTGCCTGTTTGGAATCTTTCTTGGCATTAATGCGATATTTAGCCTCATGGGGTAAATATTCTTTGGCACTTTCTAAATAATATATCTCCAAGTTGATCTGAAAGTCTGGATCAAGACACTGTAGGACAAATTCATTTGGAACTCTGAGGGTAGATCCTTGTCTTTGGCTGTCATACGTCAACATAGTTGTATGCTCAATATGATGTTTGTTTTTCACTAATCCAATAAAATGATACTGATTTTCCGCCCGATGGGCAGTAAAAAATTCTCGTCTAAGAGTGATGGCAATATCAGAGATTTTCATATTGCCTTTACAGCTAGGCGTCACCTCCTGCTTGCTAGGGGAGAAAACTGCTGGCAACTGACGACCTAATGCTCCCTCAGTTTTCAATCGATGTATTGAGTTCAGTAACGCCAAGCGCCTTTGAGCTGTGAAAATAAAACACATTTACTACTTAAAATCCATCAAATAAATGAATGCCCTCACTACACGAATCCATAATACTACTGTAGTTGCAGTTCCTTACTTTCAATCAGAAGGATTCTTTCGCATTCAATGTACTCGGTGGAGTCTGAAAATCCAACAAGGGCTTTACACCAATTTAATGCCTTACTTGCTTGAGCTATTGCCAAATTTCGTCCTTCCACCTAAACATGATACAATTTTAATTTACGACTGCAAAAATAATGGAATTGGTTTTTTGGTTACAACGATAACTTTAAGTATTTTTTACTTCTTCTTCAAGTTTTCGAATTATTTCTCCAATATTTGGCCTTTCAATTGGAACTTCTTCATCTGAACTTTCATTGCTTTCTTGTTGTTCACTGATATCGTTTAGCCCTCCACATGCATCACTTTTCTAAAAGCCGCAAACAACAATTAGTTATTTTATAGTTTGTAACAAAAAACATCATAATGATTTTTAAACTTTACGTATGTCACCATTTTTACCTGCTGTTGTTGCTGCTTTCTATAAAAGCTGACGGTATGCATAAGAGGTCTTGGCACGAACGGTTCTTCCTCGACCTGCGCTGGCTGATTGATAGATTCTGTTCTCTGCAAGAGTAAGCGTGCCAAACATTGAATTGTAACAATTCAAATAAAATGTGCAATATGTGCTTATTTTTTTGAAAATCAGCCGTGTTCATCAAAGTTTTCTACAGAAATATACTTACTGCATTTCAGCAAAGTTATCAGCACTTAAAATAATTAAATTAATTACATTTTTAACGGCAGGGTCAGCATTGGAGTAGAAACTGGACAGTGCAACAGGCGATGTTGTAAAAGATGATGACGCAGTTGTGTCCGCTTCCGAACACGACACTTCATGAGCCTCTTCATACATGTCAGGCTCCGAAGGGGTCTCGTTCAAAGGTTCACAAAGAGCGTCAATAGGCAACTCAATAGACTTTTCTACGTTAACAACAGTTTGCTCAAGAGAAGCAGAGTCATTTTCAGAAGCGTGCTCTTCGCCAAAACTAGCAGTGACAGTTTTTTGAGTCTTTAAAACAAACAGAAAAAGGTGCACACTCAATTGAAGAAATTGAAATAAATAAAACAAACAGTAGATAAGAAAACTATAAAACAGTATGGAAACAGAAACCTAGGTACAGAGGTAAGAAAATACTGCAAAGTACTACGTTATACGTGCCAAATAGCAAAACAGTAATAAACCTTTAGTAAAGCTTACCTCAATCATTGTAGTAGTCATATCTTGACCTTCAAGCGCTTCATCAATCAGGGCATCCACAGCCGCACATGCAAAAGTAGCACTGAACTATTTACGGATAAAAGGGAATAAACAAGATAATACATTACTAATTGCAACAAATCAGATTTTTTCAAATGTGGTTCCAATTTCAACTTACATCTTCCGATGGCCTGTACCGAGACGGTATGCGTCCACATGACGCTCTGATTGGGCTACATGCTTTTGCAATGTTTTCAATTTCAGTTCCAAGACTTTGTTCACTGTCAATGGAATCATCCATTGATTCTACCTCAGAGCAGTGCCCTTCAGCCTCAGTTTCAGTTTCTGTTTCAATGTCTGTTAAACTGGGGTACATATTCCCGGGTTTTGGGGCATTAACTTTGATTCTCTTAACCGATGGAGAGTCCTTCGGCAAGGCACGAACAGGTGAAGTTGACCGCCTTTTCGAACTTGGATTGTTTGGAGTACTTGTAGTTGGCATTGGTGGTGGAGGAGGTGGAGCAGGTCCTTTGCCAAAATTAATGGGAGGTGATGGCAATACTGTTGGGGGTTGAGGTGCAGGTCGCTTCTTTGGTGACAAAATATCTTGCTCCACGGGTACATGTGCTACTGAAGATATATCTATTTCATGGGGTCTCACATTATCAACAGAAGGGGAACTTGTAAATATGGTTGGTGTCTTTGGCTGAGTTTCGGGCACATATGGTTTCTTGGCTGGGGCCAGAGTGAACTTACTATTTTCAAACATTTTAGCTCGTTCAGCAACAGACAATGTTGATGGATCCTTTTCTGTTTCTCCAAAGTAGAATTTCTTGCTGGGCGATTTATTACCAATAATTGGTTTAGGTGCAGAATATTGTTTGACGCGACTTCGCTCTGGTTTAGGTGGACCCAATTTGAATTGGGATCCTTCTGCTTCAAATCGCATTCGAATTGCACTGACAGGTTTACCGGAAGGGGTTGATTCATTACTGGAAGATTTTCCTTCTTTCTGAGGGGAACTTGAAACAATAGGTTTGACAAAGCTCTTCGTAGGAGACGGAGAATGCACAGATGTTCTGGTGGCTGTAATCGAATGTGCAGGGCTGCTTGGAAGAGGGGAAGCCGTTAGTTTAACAGGGCTTTTGTTTATTGATCTTCTTGGACTTTTAGCCGGTGAATTGGTCACTCCATTAGGAGTGGACGGTTTAACGGGCGAACTTCTGCATGGGCTTCCTCCAAAATATGTCTTTTTTGGAGATTGTGGCAGTTTCTCAATGTCCACTTGTTCTTTTCGCTCCGCCGATAAATTGGGAGTTCGTTCCGGAATCTGTTTTAATGGACTGCTTTGTTTCTTACTAAAACCTTGCAATTCCTAAAAAACATTAATAGATTCATAGATAATCAAATAAAGTATTACAAAATGTAAGTCACCATCTTTTGTCGGAACTGAAAATCGTTACATAACACTAAAGCTACTCCTTTTACTTGTATTTACCAAAGATTTTAAAAGTTTGTCATCCCAGTCCTCAGATTTCCCTGGGGTTGTATTATTTAATGACTCTTCCGGTGTTCCAAAGTTATTAACTTTTAAGCTTAGTAAGGAAAGTATGCTTTAAGCCTAATCGACTACAGTTATCATCAATATCAGGAGTACTATAACTAGTTAAATTTTGCCCTTCACCATTTCCGCTATTTAACCCATTACCTTTACTAGCTTGAATACCATGAATATTGCTACTTGTTACACAATTAGTTTTTTTATCAGTAAAAAGTCTCACCCCTTTCGCCTGACCCCTACCAGTTCCTAAGCCCAAAGGAGATGAAGCAGAGGGAGAGGAAGCCAAGGAAAATCTAGATTTTCCTGCAAGCGAGGTTCTAGTGTTATTAGGTGCAGGATTTTCATGAAATCTGGAGCCCGGAATGCTTAGGTGGGATGTGTCATCTTCCCATTCATTAATCGTCCTGGCCAAAGCACTCAATCTGGTTGTTCGAGCTTTACGTGAAGCAGATACACGATTTCCACCAGAACAATCATTAAGTCCATCAGAATGACCATGGTTAAACGTTTCAAGAGGGTTATGTGAATGGATTGGAGAGTCAACTTCATCGTTGGAATGAAATTCTGCCATTTTTTTAAGTGTCTTTGATAATTGAGGAGTAGTCCCAACTTTCTGTATTTCGATTTGTTCATCAGTTATTTCATCATCTTCGGGATAATCATCGTACGCGTCAATATCCATATCAGTTTGTTCATCGCCCTCCTCGTCCGACATAAAAGTTTTCGCTTCAACAATAGTGTCTCCAGTTACGGCGTCAAATGTCATAACAGTTTTCTTTACGGATCTCAGTTCCGGAATCATGCCTTCTTCGATATTAGTATTAGAACCAACTTGTTTAAGAATAGGCCGACTTCCAGATTTCAAAGGAGAATTTGACTTTTCTGGAGAGGTAACTGAAACATTCGAAGATTTTTTTTCCAATTTTGCCATGATTTTTTCGATGGACTCCGATTGTTCTCTCATAAAGGGTTCTGGATGTTTTAACTTTCCGGAAATAACTTGGCTTCGCTCTTTGGCACGGCGGAGCATTTCCTAAACAAAGTTATTCAATACGTCAGTGATTGTGTGCCGGATACTTTAGTTAGTAGTTAGAGTCTCAACATCGTCAATTTTGAAACGATTCGAACCCGGATGCACATACATTGATTGGAAGAACGTTTGCATACATGATCATTCTCATACTATACTATAATGGTATTCATGTGTCATGGTCATAATCGTAATATATTAATATGTGAAGCCTTTTCATCATTTACTTACTAAAGCGAATTCATCGATGCTATTTTCGTCGCCTTCCATCATAATTACTAGTCCAACGTTTGTGAATTTTATAACAAATCAGAGCAAGATGAGTTACCAATCTGCGATAGAAAAATAAGTACAAGATATAATTAACAGTAATTGACAATAGAAAGAGGAATAACACCAGAAGTGATAATACTATAATACTTACCAGTAGGTTTTCCTGTTTGAAATCGGTTTCTAGTCAAATGATTTTCAGTTTGGCACGAGTCTCACTGACTTAACTCAACGCCCACAACTTAAATCGTGTTAAAATATGTAATAAAAATATAATAAATACATGCAACATTCAATTTTATCACAAAATGGTCGCTTTTGTGTATTTGCCGAACTGTCCAACATTTATTTCATTTATTCACTGTCAACTTTGATACTTTAGAATTTTTGTAACAGACACATTTTGATATAACGTCTGAGGCTGTATCCAAAATACAGCTGGTGCTGGTAAGTAAATGTTTTACTGATGAATAATATTTATAAAAAATAAATTTTTAAAGAACGACGTCAAAAACATGAAAGGTTCTAACATTTTTCTGTGGAAAAAAACTCTCCACTGCTCTAGTTCACAGCAAAGCATAAACTAAACTGGCCAGTATAATAATAACGAGAAACTCATGCAACGGTCAAAAAATACTTTTCATGAAATGAAATCATCCTTTTCGCTTTCATCAACATCATCATCATCATTATCATCTCTCTATTTCTCTCCCTTCTTGCTACAAACAGCTACTAGCTACTACAGGAAGAGCATGTATATGATACATGCATGTATGTACGATAGTAGGTATTTTGTTACTTTGTTTCGTTGAAAGAGCGAGTTTCTACGTACAAAGTACAAAGTACCCAACTCACACACACACATACACACACACGCACAATACTACCTTGTTATCATCACGTCACATTCATTCACTATATCCCGTGAGTGACACTGTGCATGCCAATGGAGGTGAAGGAGAGTTAACTGCACTTGCACTGTGCTTATGTGTATGTGTATCAATATCATAAATCCGTCCAGAGACTGCAAAAATTGGAAATGCATCAATCTTCAATATGAAAGTGTCTGAAATGAATTCTGCATAGATTTTTAGTCACGTGTTTTTTTTCTGCTCTGTGTCACAATCTTCATGCGGGTCAACATTAATTGGACATAGCCATTGGTAATGCTGTATTGTGCATTTTCCAATATTATCGTTATGACGATGAATGCAGGAGGAGAGAGAAATAAATTAAGAAATGGGTTGGGTTTAACGGATAAGAATATTTTGGATAAAACAATATTGACCAACAGGGCAGGTGATGAACATCATTAAACATATATACTAAATTGGGTAGAGATAAACGCCATTTTCATATATGTGCCTCCAAATGCATCTCACGTCTGTAAAACAATTGATGAAATAGTAATCATTCCTTTTTAAACAAATAAGAACGAAATAAAATACATCAAAAACATCCTCATGGGTGGATTGCTGTCATATTCTCGTTTTACGCAACGTATCGCAGGAAAGGCATATTGCACTGCACGAAATGCTGTTGTAAGTATAAAAACTAAAACCATAAAACCATGTATGGTAAAAGGGGGAAACGAAAAAGGGGCTACTTGCAACATTATTCCATAACATCCAGCATGCAGTTTTACAGATTATATCAGCAAGCAATTCCAGTCAGCAGACTTCAGCAGCGCAAAATAGTTTTGTCTTGTTTTCCCAAGTTCACTTTCTATCTATTTCTTGTCAACAAACAGGATCATGCAATGCAAGGTTGTAGTTGTATCTTCTGCTTTCTGCTGTGTGGCAAAAGTTTTAGTACATTTTTTTGCCTCGTGACGACGTGACTCACAAGAGTGTAGATCTTTTATAGACTTTTTGTATTCCAAATAATTTAGTTTATCAGCATTTGATGCATTTTATGTTACAATTCCAATTGTTCAATCAAATCATATCCTGGAACCTGTAAGCCTGTAAGTAAGCTCTGGTATAATCGTAGACTACGACTCGTGGTGTAAGTGCGAAGTAAGTTAGTGTAAAAACATCGACGAGCCTACCCTTCTTCAACAACTTAAAAGTTAAAAATTCCTATTATATTCTTTGTGGACTGAAACTGTTCAAGAGCCAGGACCTTCAGAGACTTTAAACGTAATCGTCAAACCTCGTTGAGGGCCTTATGTCGGCATTTTCCATACAATACCAAATCTTTCGCGCGGCATACACATGCTCTTCTGCCTCTATTCGCTTTTTTTATAATAAAAGTGGACCAGTTGTAAATGCGGCAATTATGATTTACATTTAAAACATTCTACTCGTAATTCAACATAAACACTTGTCACTTGTACCGTTGTACCTATTTAAAACAGGCGAAAATAGCAGCAACTTTGACTGGTCCATACCGAACAGCTTTTTCCAACATGTCGACATCTGAATCACCTGCAGCGTCGTCTCCGCGAACTCCTCGTCAGCTACCGGAAGAAATTAAAACGGCGAGAGGTACGTCAGCATTAAACATTGACAAATGCAACTGAAACTGACTGAGCTGGTGACCGTCTCTCTAATATGACGCGTAAGTTCTGTTCTGTGTGTAAAGTTAACGCTTGGCGTTTTTTATAATTCCTAGACACGTTTTTAAACATGGACTTGGATGCAAAACGTTCAAAATACAGATGCGCAGAAAATTTTGTCACTTTACCCAATATTCTAACTTGGGCAGATTACTTCATTAAGGAAAAAGTTGATCTTTATCAAGGTAATTTTTTTACTTTAATAAAATGTAACTATTTCAAATTTTCAGATGACATTGGTTAATGTTGGTTGATTGTTGCTATCTTTAATTACTTATTTTATTTCTAACAGGAGCAGGAGACAAGAATGAAATCAACGCTGAGATAAACTCAAAAGTCAGCTTATGGCAGGGTGACATCACCGCATTAGAAATTGATTCTATTGTAAACGCAGCCAACAAATCTTTGCTTGGAGGTGGAGGAGGTATATTTTTTTTTACTTTTACACCTGTTTGTGATTGTTAGTTGGTAGGCAAAGGCTTGTTTTAGTAATGGTATTGTACTTTTTTGGGTTTAGTGATATAAAATTAATGCTACACATGCCACTATTATTCATTCCACTTTATTTTAGTGGACGGTGCTATTCATCGGGCTGCTGGTATGCAACTGTTGAATGAATGTCATGAGTTGCGTGGATGTTCCGAAGGAGATGCAAAAATCACCGGTGGATATAAACTTCCTGCTAAATGTAAGTTCCAACGTGAAAGTTTTTAACGACACTAATACGCATAATTTCATACAAAAAATTTAATACTTTAAATAACAACAATATAGATGTGATTCACACCGTTGGACCTCAGGAGGAGTTACCTACAGCCTTACGGTCATGTTACGAAAGCTCTTTGAAACTCCTGCTCGAGAATGAACTCAGAAGCATTGTAAGTGATTCGAATAGTATGAATTTATTCAAAGAGTAGTTTTCTGTACTACTGGTTTAGTTTAATCTATGATGGAAAAACTTATATTGTATCTTTCTTTTCTTCAAAAAAAGGCATTCCCGTGTATTGCAACTGGGATTTATGGTAACTTGAAATAATTGAAAGCAATAAATGATATGTATATATTGCTAACGAAAGTTTTCTCATTCATTACAATTATTTTTTATCGTAGGTTATCCTCGTGACAAAGCCGCAAATGTAGCTCTTTCCACCGTACGAAGTTTCCTGGAAAGGAATCCGGATAAGGTATTGTGTACTAACAAACTAACGAATCATATACTTTTATGCCGAAATTATATAATGTACTGTTTTGATATGCGCAGGTTGATCGCGTAATATTTACCGTATTTCTTGAAGAAGACAAAGAAATATACGAAAAATTCATGCAGAAATACTTTCCAGTGAAATAAACGCTGATTTAAATGAAGGAGTTATATTTCCCGCGGTAGACTTAATTTCGTATATTAGGTACTTTAATATATTAGTACCTGGCTGTGAAATATGATTTAAGATTTTTGTCTACAGTTTTTATAGACTGAAACAAACAAACAATAATTTTGTGAAACATAAGAACCATTAGAGATTGTATTGATATGTATGTCGTATGTATGAGAAAAATAAAAGCAATTAATGGATATATATCCAACATAACGGTTTTAGACGATTTTTGATGAAGAAACATGGTAGTTGTTGTTGTATTTTGAATGTTAATTGAACGTGCCCCTTTAGAATATAAGTCGAACTTTATTTATAGCTATGAGGAGGGGAACCTGCCCCACCAGTGACAAAACGTCCATAATTTCCAATTGCTCCAGCAGCAGTTCTAGTTAAAATTAGGAAAATGAGTACACAAACTTTCTCCAGTAATGGTTAATACACAAAATATGCTGCAAAATAACAATAAAAGCATACCCGGAGCCAAATGTGTTATAGCTTCCGGAAAATCCCGTCGCAAATAGCCACTGGAACGGCGTAGGTCCGTTTTCCAACCTGAAAGTTACAAAATACAACTAACAATGTTCAATGGAACCTCCTATTCAATTCTATTATAAAATTTACTGGCTGTACCCAGGAATAGCATTTCCCCCGTGCACAGAACACGCCTGTAGTAAAATAACCAAAATGAAGGAAAATGCTAGACACCCCGACAAGAGAAATTGCAACACCAATTTTCCCATATTGCCCACTAAAATGTAAAAATAATACTTCAGTAAAAATACTCGTACAGTCTCACGGGTGACTGTCAAAAGTATCTGCAGACTTTAAACTTTCGTTAATGAGACTGAAGGGTCATAAAATGTGCCTTTCCCTTTTTTATAGCTTTTTATAGAGGATTCAACATTACATCCTTTACCTCGAAGTTAGTTTATCTTGTTGCAATAATTGCTATTCATTGTGGTGACAGTTCTCACTACGTCGTTATGTCATGCAGTTTTACAAAATCTGCATGCACGGTTACATCTCTGACATCCCACGAAATACATTAATTATCCTGAGAGTAAGACGCAGTAATAAATTACATTCCTACTGCACTCGTGGCATCCAATCATTAAGAGCGAAACCTTGTATATTGATTGCATTGTGTGGATTACAACTACGTATTTAATGTACAGACCAGATACTTAAATCAATTCTTTAAAAGTATGTACCCTGTACCTTAACCTACCTCTTCTCTGGAAAAAATGAGAAAAAGCATACCTACAAAGGAGAATAAAACATTTTATAGTCATGCCTTACATAAATGGAGAGGCATGCGCTAAGTACGCCTTACACATAAATCGAAATAAATGACATTTCATTAGGTGGTATAATAATTAAAAAACCGTTTAAATACATACATATGAACATGGGTGTCAAGTGTCAAGTCAAATCAATAGAATAGAACTCTATTTACTATATTTGTTATTGGTTGCAAATTTCAGGTTCATTGTAAAGTCGACGACAGCATGTAATTGCATAACAGCTAAAAAAAACTAATAAACGCTGATTGTCGCCGATACGAAATAAGCTCGCTGCTGCGCTATTTTTAAAGCTTTCATAATACTTGTTGTTTCCGCATAAATTCGTACTTCAAAAACTTTTTCTCCTTTGCATCATTTGTAGCTTGAACGATACATTCATAAATTGGGTTTACGGCCTTATTTTTACGCTGCTACCCTGCCATGAGTGTCATGTCCTTTCAAACAATTTAAGTCCTCAACAGCAGCACTTTGTCTTTGTGAACAAAGCGCACTTGCTCTTTTTTACTGATTGACATTAATCCATTTTTTGACAAGCATTACTGAAATAACTACACAAAAGACGTTTCGGTTTAACACTTTGAATAAGCAAAGCCAAAAGTAGTAAAACGGATTTTTTCCTAAAGCGTGTCTTCGCTTCTGCAGAGAATGGAGTAAGTAACAGACACAGAAAGAAACCTCTTTCTAATGTACAGGTACGTTGCCTATATATAGGTATCATTTATATAACAAAAACTTATATAAACGCACCTAAACGTCTATAATATATCTATGCATCCTATATTGTACATACATGCACAGCCATGCCACAACACAACCACCTTTTTTACATAATTCAGTGACAGGGCATTCCTCGTATAAGAAAATACAATGAAACAAGTCGGGGAATGAGAGAAGTTGTTGCAACAAAGAGTGCCTGTGACAATTAATAGCAGAGTATTCTGTTCTGTTGTCGAAGAGAAACTTCTGCCAGCACGGCCGACTAGAAAATTACACGCCAGCTAATCTTTACGCATTCGCACCACTACCATACTCCCTTTACCGCACCACCCCAGCGTTACTTGATGCCCAAGAAAAAAACCGACAACAGGACAAACTACCTATCACGCCACTGCCGTGTACTGTACGCGTCACTCGCTCGTTCGTTGGTACTCGCGTCTGTGCTTGGTAGTACGTTAGGGGACGAGAAGCAAAAAGTACACCCCGCACCGCAACACTCTCGCCCGTCCTTCCTTTAGGAGGATACTCCTTACAGCTGACCACCCAGAGGTGTTACGGCTTCCCCAGGTTGATTTCGTCTATGCCACCCACTTTTCTGCTTCTCTTGTTTTGTGGAGGTTCCCTTCTGATAAAATTGGGTCAGTTTTTCGTGTGCTACACTACCACACTCGACGACGCATCCAAAGCGTTGCTCTATACCTTTGATGCTGAGGATTGTCCGTCCGTCCCCGTTCTCTTCTCTCTCTCCACCTAAAAAAAGCAAAGGGAAAAGTTGGGTTAAGAAGAAGCAATATCCTGCGCTAGCTTATTTTTGATGCTCTAAAGCTTGGTTTTCAGGGGCGGCAACTGTCCTTTCGAGAAGAAATTTTTCTTTTTTTTTATCTGTAACTTGCATAATTAGAATCATCGTTATCCTTAGTAAAGGTCAGCAGGGACAAGTTGACACGAGTTGAAGTCAATCTGATTCCAGTGGTAATACTTGTTTGACACTTGTATGCTTGGGCGAGACTGGTTTGATGTGGGGAGATTGTTTTTGATCTTCAGGTGAGGATAATTCTACTATTTCCAGTAGTTCATGTCCAGTTTTCAGAACATGGGTATTATGTTGTTGAGAAGGGTTTGGATTTTGGATAGGTATATGCTGTATGATTATGTGTCTTAGTCTTGTAGTAGTTGAATAGAGCAGATAAGTTTTTATGGGATTGTCAGATAAGCAAGTAGTGAAAAGTTGATTTGAAGGGGCTAGTTAATTTACGTGTGGTTTTCATGATTTTAAACAATTGTTTGGTTTTGGCAATTGACAGTTCATTTGCGATTTGTGCACGAAAAATAAAACATCCGGTATTCGTTTCTTCAGGTAACAAAAACTTGTGTGGCGAATTCATCGTAATTCAGTGGAACGTGTGTCAGCGTCGGGCTGGATAATATCAAGATTGAACTGGTTTATTGAACGGTAGGTAGGTCATGTCACATGTGTTTTAAATTGATATTAAATAATTATTACAGCTTGACTGCAAAGTGGTGTGGTGACTATTTTCTGTGGTGACATATTATTTGTCAGCATATGATTTGACCACATACATTGTTTACATTCCATACCATACATTTGTTGGGTGTATTTTTGTTCAGATGGCGAATAACGGTGTTCAACAAAACATGGCAAACCCGACTCTTGTTTCTGTTACTGATCAATCGGCATTGTTGGAGCTGAAGGGAGTTACGGACCCAGCTGAAACGACGGATACGGTCATTCGTCCTTTTGATCCCACCGCTCATGACCTTGACGCTAATTTCCGATTGACAAAATACTCGGATTTTTTAAAAACAAATACATGGAAGCTACCGAGAGAAAGTGTTGATAAACTGACCCAAGGGTTGCAAAGGTACATCCCCACCTCCATGGATCCCAACAATCCTTGCACGGAATCCCCTGTTGGTAAGTGTCAAATTAATTTGTTTAAGTGCTCATATGGAAGCGATTGCTTATATGTGGCGTACCTATTGACTCTTAATGTGATTGAATTTGCAGGTGTAAATGCTACAGTCACTGAGGTGCGTTGTGATGACTTAATCTTCTGGTTGGTTCAAGCAACGGAAACGTTTTATGCATCTGTCGACGATCCTTACATTCAAGGAAAGATTTCTTGTGCCGATTTGTTGGGCAACCTCTACAGTTTAGGAATTACGGGAATTGATTCCATCCTGATTCTTATGAACATTGCCTCCTCGCTCTCTGAAAAGGAACGGGATGTGGTTGTACCTTTTATTTTCCGTGGATTCCAGGTATGGATCAGCTACGTTCAAATGCAAATGTTTTCTTTTTTGGAAATTGTTTATGATTTTAGCCTTTTCTTCGTATTATTGTTGTTATCGTATAGTGCAGTAAATAAATTGAAAAAACGGCCTCTGCGAATGCAGTGCGTGCCGACGCTGCATCATTATCAATACAAACAAGTGGACATCATGTTAAGTCTTTAAAACAATTTTTAGCCTTGCTGCAAAGCATTTAAATATCATGTGATTTTTTAAATATTACAGGATGCAGCAGTTGATGCTGGAACTACTGTGAAAGGAGGCGATCTGAATTTAAATCCATGGCTATCTATTGGCGGAGTTGCTACCGCTTTCTGCTCCATGTCTGGAGTTGTCGAGTAAGTTAAAGTTAATATAAACATTATATCATATGACATGTACTGGCTATATAGGACATTTAAAAGCAGTCATACTTTTTTATTTTAGTCCTGGAAATGCCGTACAAGGTGATGTACTCGTTCTAACTAAGCCTTTGGGAACGGCAATAGCAATTACTTTGTATCAGTGGCTGCACGATCCAGAGAAATGGAACCGGCTCAAATCGATCATTCCGGAAGATGATGCCAAGAAAGCTTACAATCGTGCGGTGGATTCCATGATGAGACTGAACAAGACGGGTAAAACTTTACAACTGCATAATTTCTCTGTTTCTCAGTACAATGTGAAAAAGTTTCTAAAATGCTATAATCTCTATAATTTGATTAGCTGCGATGTTAATGCACAAATACAATGCGCATGGAGCCACGAGTGTAGGACGTTATGGACTTCTAGGTAGTGCACAAGATCTCGCCAAGCGGCAAAAGGGTCATGTATCCTTCGTAATCCATAATCTACCCGTCATTGCCAAGTTGGCTGCTGTTAGTAGGGTTATGCAAAATCAGTGGCGTCTCACACAAGGGTACAGCCCCGAAATTTCAGGTAAGATTTAAATGACCA
Organism: Callyntrura sp. NNG-2020; assembly: GCA_027744055.1. Lineage (NCBI taxonomy): Eukaryota > Metazoa > Arthropoda > Collembola > Entomobryomorpha > Paronellidae > Callyntrura > Callyntrura sp. NNG-2020. Next base: position 21,416 of record JAHZNE010005149.1, read on the forward strand.
AACTATAATTCTTTCTACGTTTGAACCAAGTTATTATTAATTTATTACATATTATTGTCTTTTAAATGCATCCGTTCTCTGTTTCGTGGGTTTTGCGTGATTTCCAAAAATATATGAAGGCTTATTTTGAAACACATGAGAGACCTAACGTTTGTTGTATGATACTTTTTTGTTTATGATACAGTATAAATGATATCCAATATATTGTTATATATTTATTATTCAAGTTACTACAGCTAAGGTATATACAAAAAATATGCGTGTGGTGTAGCGTCAGCGTTGTCGTCTGTATACACTTAGTTTCGATTTACGTTTATTTTTATTTTTAAGTCTTTTGTTTTTGTTTTTAAGAACCCGATTTTCTCCTTTTACACATGAACCTTGTACCATGTTGTTGTACATATTAGATCTTTAATGCGAGGATGAAGAATGGAGAATGCTATTCTGTTGTATCGAAATGTTAGTGGCGAGGATAAATAGAACATAAATGTTATACTTTAAAATAGTAGAGTTTGATTTTTCTGTTAAGTACATATACTAATAGAATAAAATTGATCATTATCATCTTGTATTCACCAGCCCACACTCAACATGTTTACCATCCTTAAGTAAACCCTACAATACTCTTCCTTCTTCGTTTCTTTCTTTGCGGCAGCACCAGTATTTTATGTCTCTTATTGCTAATTGGCCGACGTGAAATCTACCTGAAAGCTTATTTTTGCAGTTTTCAAGTATGCACTACCATCATGTTATTTACGATTGTCATACCGAGTAGTAGCAAAATATTTATCTACTATAAAGTCGTCGTAGCATATAACTGATATCTTTATTGCATAGCTAAAATCATGAGGCATCTTATACAACGATATGCGAAGAAACCCTTAAAAATTAGCTCGACAAGGAGTGCTTGTGATTGTGGTGCTTCTAATACTGCATATTACAAGTACTAGTCCTGTTTTCGTTGGTACTTTTTCGTTTTTTAATAGGGATTTATACGTTGATATTGGTATATTTTGGTTTTGCATTGTAGGTATGCTACTATTAACCGCAAGGATATTTTGCGCATTCACACCTGTCATGCATTCTAGTGTTTTACATTACATGACATGAAAAAGTCGAACAGTTTCATTTTGCAGGGTATTATTAACATTATCAACATTGAAAAAAAACTGGATAAACCGGAGAGCTTCTAGTGGAAATTCTAGATGCTCTCTTAGAATTCTCCTCTAAGCCAGTGTGCCATTTTTCTTCTATCCACTCAAGATCGATATAGCATAATACCTCAATAAATTATTATCTTTACCAGTTAAATAACGACACGGGGAGTCGCGGCCACTTTTTTGTTACGAAAAGAAGGAAAATTGTTGTTTGCAATGCATTGTCGAAATAAGCACACAAGACACAACTCTAAGAAACATAATGATATTTGTGAACGAAATGAGCATTTTAACAACTGGTCAATCGATCTGATCATATCGTCGTAAGTCGTAACTGGTCACTGAGTTTAACCTGGACAAATGACCTTGAATAGGACGACACGGGTATACCAAATAGACAGTGAGAAAACTTGTAATTATTCGTGGCGCTGAAGATTTATTGGACATAAAATGCTCAATATTTAGAAATAATATTCTCATGTAAGCAATATTATATGGTAAATTAGCAGGTATAGCTCGTTTTGGCAACCGTATTGTTGGACAATTATTATCATCATCATCATCATCACTCAAAAGGGAAAAAGATGTTACATCTCTATATAATATGGTACGCCTGTAATACAGCTTCCTGGCATGATTTATTTAAATTTTTAGCAAAGTCGTAAGACGAATATAAGCTTACGACTACGATTTTTATTTCAGACTAAAACATCATCGCATCAGTTATTATTATGATCATCATGTTTCATATAACTGGTTACTTTTCATACGTTTTTGTGCACCGCTGCGCTATGTGCTACCCTGTGGTGCTGTGCTGAATACGATATAAATTTGTAGGGTCTTTCTTTGCTATAGTTAATAGAAAATTAACTACAATCTGGCTAACCTTGATTAAATAATCGTCTTCCCTGTTTTACGATGAATGGAGGAACAAAATTTGATATATAATTTACTCCCAATACAATATGAATACGATATATGTCATTCAAATACAGTAATAATTATTTACTGCTGTTAATAAATATGCGCATTTAATTTACGAACTAAACATTCTCATTTTGTCTGTCTACTTGAGTCCCGATCCAATTGTTAGTCTCGTCTGGATTTGACATGTGTATGGGGCATGGGTATACTTATACCTAATAAAACAGCTACTAAAACTGCAACCATGTTAAATAATAGACTGAAAGGTGAAAACGGTGTCCCATTGCTTTGTTGCATCGTTCTGTCTCGTGACTCGTGACTATGACTCACACATCACGGCACAATAACAGAAAGCATCTAGTCAGTCTGAAGGTGTACTCCTTTATATTCCTAGTAATCAAAAGACAGAGAATAATTACTTACTATCGCAGTATATGCGTAACCGTACAGTGGTCACTTAATTGTCCATCTGACGCTGACATATATGAAAGTGTCCCTATCGCTGTTGAAAAGATATTTTAACCTGCGGCTGAATTTTTTAGTTAATGTGGTCCTTGACTGTTTCTCCCCATCATCATCTCCACAGATATCCACTAGGCTCAATAGGCTACTAACCAACTTCTGCACAATACAACTGCACGCATTTCTTTTTTGTCTTGTGCTCATAAAAATCTCATCCCAGACGACAATCAACAACAAAGGCAAACGATGAACGACAACAACAAAGCGTATACACACACATTGTTTGCAATAACAACAGAGTTATCTCAATGCCTCGTTTTCGATATGACATATCCTTGGTGTAGTTATGATATTTAGGTGTATATAGGTATACAGATACAGTGGATTCTCAATCTCAATTCATTTTAAATTTTCCTACGCATAGGTACAAAATGCATTAAAGCTCATGAAACATTCACAAAATAAAAATTTTATGCATATCATCTTTGAAATTGCTTAGGTATGGAGAACATTTTGTACTTGTACGACCAACTAACAAGCTGGGATGATAGTCATAGTCGTAATATTATAATCATCGCGATGATGACGATATGATAAGTAAAAAATAATTTAACTGCTTACAAATACAGCTTCACCAGCAGCAGGAATATTTTGGTAGAAAGAGGAATTCGTCGAAAATAATATTCGTATAAGAAAACATAATAGCACCAATATATTATCCTTCCTGTCAGTTATTTCTCACATTTTTTAAAATAAAATAACGCAATGTAATTTTAACTTGGTTTTTATGTAATCCCTCTGCGTATGTGATTCTGAATTTTGGTACACTCCGTATACCAAATTCAGCTACAAAATGTAAGGCAATTCATATTGAACCAATTTATTCTTACATCTGCCTCACTCATTTACCGCTATAAACTTCAACCAACTTTTGAGATGTATTTGTGCATTATCATGTATGTATTTAAAACGGTTTTCGTAACCGTGACATGGTCATATGCTCCGCTCCAAACATTAAACACATACGTATAGCCATTCCTTCCCCTCAATTTGTTTGTACCCTCTCCTTAACAATCGGTTGAGTTTCTACACTAGAAAAACACTCGTTTTGTGGTAAAAATACATGTATTCACACACACACAGAAAACTGAACCACGTCTATCTATACCTAGACGCAACCACGGCCACGGTGTAGCTTGCTATTTCAAAGTACTCCTTTTTATGACGCCACAAAATGAAGGTGTAAAAAACGACTTTTCTTAGTTCTGAGGAAGAATTGCTGAATTCCCATGTGTTGCCATAATTACCACTGAGGATAATGCGAGGAGTTGCAAACAAAGTTGAAGGTAAGGAATATGTAACAGCAGAAATGAGGGGGAATTTTGGTACAGGTACCTACATGTTTTGGTATTGTGTGCGTCATGCATGTCATTGTTACATTGGTCGCCCTCCTCGTATTATAATATAATCATGATCACGTGAAGAATGAACATTGTGGAAGTCATCTACTTTTACAGAGAGACATGTAGGAATTTTCAAATATAAGTACGCATGAGCATAAAAAAGGCACATGTACGAGTAGTACGCAGTAACGGCCTTAGCAAAAAAGATTTTGCCAAGATGACGCGACGACGATATGCTACCAGGTGGACAGAGTTTGTCTGTCATCGTCTTTGTTGTACTTTTAGGGTAGAAATGTAGTGCGGTGTAAATGATTCTTCAAGCAGGGGAACAAAATATTCAAGGCAATATATGACGAATTCAAAGCAAAATGGTAACAACGACAACGAGAAAGGATGTTACGTAGTGCTATATAGCATGTCAGTCTGTCAGTCTTGGGGTGCAGAATTATAGAATCTGTATATTCTTTTGAAATATTTATAAATTGAGTAATGATGTGTTTAACATGCATTTGCGAACATGAACACTCACCTATTCGTGTTTAGGGATTTAAACTGTCTACAAATGTGAAACTAGTGGTAATAATTAAAAAGCGTTCAAAAGTTCAAACGACACCTGCCATTGTTCCTCCCGGACAAAATTATACCCTAACCAGATCCCCTCCTACAAGTTTGTATTGTCTCATGACAAAAGACTGCAGAATGCACACCCAAAAAAGGACGAAAAATTTAACCAGTTCAGTTATTCAATGCTATTTCTTCCAAAAATTTAGCATTTCCTTTTTTACTCACTCGATTTGGTACGCTTATTCTTGTTTTGCTTGAGGTTTTGTGTGAAACTCTCAGCAAAAATGACGTTCGAACATTTAAGTTGTTTTTCTATTCAAATTTACGTTACACGTAACAAGTAACTGCGTACAACCTTGTCCACATTAAATAATACTTCCATCCCGAAGAATCACAACAATTGGCAATATCAGTCAATAAAAGGCAGGCACTACCACAGTGTAAAACGTATCTCTGTCTAGGTACCAACTCCCTTTTTTATGTTGGTTGGGGTTGGATCTACCATGATTATCATTTTCATCATCATCGTCGTCGTCGTCTGTTGCTCTGCTGCACAAAAAAGACGTAAAGTGAAGTAGCTCCTTCAAACTTTTTGCAAAATGCTATAAAAGAACATTAATTCTTATCCCAGCAGCAAACTAGAGAGGGGTAGTAGGAGCAACTGCATTAACTACATGAAGCTTTACTACCAACATCACCACAGATTCGACTTTTTTAAAACAATGATCATCTCACTTTAAAAAAGACGTTTGTTTGCCTATCTTACCACTTTTTTGCTTTATCATCATCCCCATCATCATTATGATCAGCAGTAGTGGAACGCAAAGAGGCAGGCTGTTTGGGTATTATTGTCTGCGCGAATATTATCGAGGCTCTCTGATGTGCAAGGTGAGTAAAGAGAGGGGACAACACAATAGCATTGGCTTTATGTACATTTTTAATATTTTATTATGGAATGAATGGATGGAAAAAAGGATCCATCAAAAACTGCTCACTTGAAGTTCTGGCGAGAAGCCGTTTTATTGATGAGGCTGTGTTGCTTCTGCTGTTTGTTGCTGTTGTTGTGCAATCTATCGTTTTCATATATAGGCTCTCGTCTATCTCCCCTTTTCTTTCATTGTGCAATTGACTGGCAGAATAGTCAGTAAAAGGGGATATTATGATGCGCGTCTTGTGTCGAGTGGGTTTGTGAACAGTCAACAGAGGCTCTCTCGCCAAAGGAACAAGTGAACGAACACCTTTTTCTTTTGTGCATGTCGTGGTGGTGGTAGTGGTGGTGCAAAAACGCCAGAGCATTACAAATTGTAATTGAACGCGAGGGCATATAGTGCATGCACCTGTGTATCACTGTATGATGTTGCTTGGCGTTGCATGAAATTGAAGTTCATCCCCATCAGTTTCAAAAAAACTAAAAAAAGGATTTTTCAAGCCGAAACAAAGTGTTTTTTCATGAAACTTTTTAGGGTTGTTGTTTTGGAAGAGTAGTGGGAGAATAAAGGGAAAAATAGTGTGTTGGTTAAGTAATAAATTAATTAGAACAAGACGTTAAGAATAGAAGACACTTTGAGTTAAAAAATTTAAAAATAAAGGGACAATGTGCAAGGTTATTACGCAATAAAAGGGATCGAATATTCGAGTTGGAGTAATTGTGCTATTGTCGCCATTCGTGGGACAATATTGTTTACAAGAAAGTGTTTTTGACACGTTTTGTGCATTTGTGCATGTTAGTGCGTATGTGTGTGTTGGTGTGTGCGTAGCCAAAGAATTTCATCATAATGGCCGCTCACCCGAATCTAGAGCGGAGGTTTGTACAAAAATAAACGTTATTAGGCAACTTGAAATAAAAAAAAACGTGAAGGCAGTCATCCATGCATACCAAAAAGGTGTTGCATAATTAATTTTGTCAAGTAATTTTTTTTTTCTAAAGTGTGAATTTTCCTAAATTTACAGAGTCTCCATCTCTTTGGACGTTAATCAAGATGGCGTCCTCAACAATGTTATCGTCTCGCCGGGTACTCCAACTCCAGAAGAGCTCCTGGCGCAGGAGCAAGCCAGTTCTGTACCCATGTCTCATGGAGTAACACATTCCTCCTTGAGACCTTCTTCTTTATCTTCGGGGCAAAATAATGCTACTGGAATGGTAGGAGGTCAATACCCCAGTACCTCTACCAGCCATGCAGTTAGCATCAGAAATGCGTCGAAGTCGTATATTCCAGGAAGACCCATACTTGATAACATGGACATGACTGTGTCCAGAGGGACCATGTAAGTCATAGTCATAAGTCATGTAGAAGAAAAAAAATATTGAGAGAGCTACCTTGTCTTCCTTCTCCCATTTTTACCAAATCTCCCAGCAATAATAAAAAAACGACAGCTATCAAACCAACTATCAAATCGTTTATCATTATGTATTCAGTTTTGTTTGCCAAATCTATTAGCACTTTTATCTTTATAACTTCTTGGAACATATTTTACGTACAAAGTATTTAATTTAATTGAGAAGTATAGCAAGTACCCGTGCATCACACTTGTTGTATGAGTAGAATTTGCAAATATTTTCGCTGACAAAACTAATAGATAACTTATATATATACTATCCATCCACATATTCTTCCTACCAGATAGACACATTGTGTCGATTATACTGAGGTGCATTGTTAACACTTTTTTCTGTCGTCAAGTTAAACGACATTTTTGTCTTTTGTTGTGCCCTTGACCTTGACTTGAATGTCCAAAGAAAGTTACTAAAAAGTGGGGTATTGTGATACCGTCATTGTTATGTCACTGGCTGGTAAACTCGATCAACTATGGTAACTGGACAAAAATCAACATGAAAAATCAACATTGAACAAATTGCAGTTTCATAGT
>JAHZNE010005150.1:0-13576 GCA_027744055.1 Callyntrura sp. NNG-2020
CCACATTGGAACAAAAACAAGAACAGAACAAATAACATTGGAACAGAACAAAAAGAACCTAGTTAACAATTTGTTCCGGAACAATATCAGCAACACTGGTGTAAACCATGGTCGCCTTTTTGAGTCGTCGTAAATCAAACGTCAGTCGTCTTGTGCTAGTCAGAGGAAAGAAACGTGAATTTTTAATGTGTAGGTGGTGGGCAACTTTTGTAGCTCCATTTCTCATGATCTACCCTCTCGAGTCTATTGTATTGCGCTGCGCTGCATCATCACGACTAAAATGGTTTGCTCAGTCCTTTCCTAGGCAGCGCCCTGCCACCCTTTTAAGGCAAAGCAGAAGAACCAAACGGCACCAAGAAAAAATGCTGATTTTTGCAGCGGAGCCACGCATGCAAAAGAGGTACAACTGGAAGACCACAAAAAATGTCTGAATTCGCTTCAGACCGACACATTACCAAAAATTCACGCAAGCTTCTTATGCATAACCGTTTACATTATATTTTACAACAATGCCTCCTTTTCTATCCTATTCTGGACGGCTTTTTGACAAAGTTGAAGTCTTTTTTGTGTTACTAATGGACCAAACACACATACTTTTTGTATCTATCACGAACTAGTCAATTGTGTGCTGCACCAAAATGTAAACTGTAGCTAACTTGTAAAAATAAACAATAGCTTCTTATTACATCTCTTCCAGTCAAATCTTTTCATTTCCCCAAAAACATTTAGCGTGTGCACTGTAACAACGCTAACCATATTATCGTCATAATTCACGATAGTTTATTTTTTATCCTGTCAACTCGTATTTCCTCCATATCCTACCACCGTCATGATGATACTATTCATCGCAAAAAGGAAAATATGCATTCTAAACAGACTTTCGTTGCTGCGCTGCGTGAACGTTTTTGTGCACAATAATGATAAATAGTTGTTCACATTTACGCTTTATTGCAAGCGAATAACCCTTTTTATGAGCAGGGGGAGCATAATGACGATGACGACGATGATGTAGCTGCGCTGATTCTGTGTATCTAACTTTTGATGATATGACTCGATGCTCGTAATATAAAGCAAAAAGGAAACAATAACATTATGTAAAAGTATAAACAAACGGAAGCCAGAAAAAATGAACTCCCAGAGTGATTTGCTTTGGTTGGGATGTTTACTCTGCATAAAATAGGCTACTTTTCTACCAAATAACTTGCCATAATCATCCTCCTCATGACTTCATGACGAGTCGGTCCATGAAATGCGGAATGGAAACTGCTTTGTAAAAAGAGAGAGAGAGAGAGAGGAAATGTTTATCTGTTTTTTGCTTTTTTATATTCAGGAAATTGCATGGTCGCATCGCATCACAGAGTTTGTTTGGCTCTTTCTTTTTGTCTTGTTATGTTCGTTGGGATAAGTGCAGGGCAGTAGTCATTGTAGACAAGGATGGTGATGGGATGACTGTGAGGAAGTCAGGATATCTCGGTTTGAGTTTGGATTTTTACTCTGTAAAGTTTTAGTTGCGGTCTCTATTCTCCGGTCAATATCACCATCATCACTTTTGCATCCATACAGCCACACCACCAGTAATATAGAACCATGTTTTATATCACATAAGTATTCATTCTGTACACTCGAATTGAAAAAAGCAGCAACAAAGTCAAGCGGCAGTAGCGGTTTTTTCGGTCGTGTTCTCCATCTTCCATTACATATTATCTTGCCTGCTTTGTTGTTAACTTGACATTAGAATACAATGGGTGTCGTGAGCTATGAATATTGCTACGGAATATGAAATATTTTCTACGTCGAGATTGTGACTACCAAACTAACCAACTACCCAGTAGTATGAATGATGAACGTAATTAGGGGAAAGATGGGGTAATTTGTACTGATGGAGCATGTAAATAGGAAAAAAATTCATACATATGTAATATTATGTAATGTAGTAGGTATTAGGAGGGAGGTAAAGTTGAAGTCAACTTCAACTTCAGGAATTTCAATAAAGTTGTGCATTATTAAGAAAAGCGGAAATGAGTTGAGTTGAGGATTGTTAAGTTTGTTGGGATTAAACTTAGATAAATATACTTCTAAAGGATTTGGATGAGCTTACTAAACTTTTAGAGATTTATTATTTCCACGCCGTTAATACTTTTATAATCTTAAGATTATACCTGACTACAAACAGGTATGCGACTTCCTACGCTGCGACGGTTAAAGTTTTGATGCTGATTCGCATAAGTGAAAGGCGCCTAAAATGCACAATTTTTAAGCAACGATAATTATGATACCTACATTTTATTAAGTGCTCTAGCCTCATTCCTACGACTAATTCCTCCCTCATTGAAAATATATTACGTTTTTAGGTGTAAATCGTACTCTATTAAATCTCTGCGTAGTAGACTCGTCAAACAGTAGCAGAGCAGAACATTGGAACAAACATGTCGTAAATGCTTACCCGTCCTTTATATACCTATGCTAAAAGAGAATTCATTTAGAGTCTTGAGAAGCATTCAGCTGGAACCGCATTTTAGCGAAACGTATTACTGCAGCAGTGTAAAATAGTCAGACAAATTGTTAAATTGTTATTAGTTTTCGTCTGTACTACATTAACATGCTTTGCTCCACAGCATGCGTTGTGGCGTTCAGTTCAGCTTGTTTTAGTTAGACATAGGCAGAGAGCAATCGTAAAGAAACAATAAAATTTGGCAGAAATGGACACCCTCTGTTACACCCTCGCCAGAGAGCCGAGAGAGGGAATAGTACACACAAAGCATATCGCACATTACACCCAAGCCCGTAAAGAAAGACGTAAATATGGGAAATGGCAGATGAGATAATGATTATTACTCTGGTAATTCTCCATTCAGCAGAGAAATTACACCCAGTCATCTCTCCCTTTCACGCTTCATTTTTCCAGATTTGATGCACTCAAAGTGTTGCATACACGACGACACTGATTTTATGTCAACGTAAAACTGCACCGTCTTGTAACAGCCCCATCGTCACAAACGCACGAAAATATCAGCTCAAGAGCCCCACCACCAACAGTACACTGGTCGTAATTTCATGCAAAATTATTCTTGCACGCGTATATTTAGCCCGTTTTATTTACTCTTTTATTTATTATAGAACAAACTGTATACATTGTACAATTATATACAAGATGAGTGAAGCCTCTGTGCATCATCATCATCACCAATCATCTCACGGAGCCACCCAGAAAGCAAATAAAACCACTAAACCTCAAAAGCAAAGTTCAATGCAGCGAGTGTGGTGGCAATGGGGATGGGGCAATAACAGGCGCAATTATGACAATATTACAATAAACCTACTATATAATTATTACATTATTTGAATAGGTCCACCACTTACTCTGACAACGACGACACTAGAGACGTAATAATACTATTAAAGCAACTGCTGCTCCCATAAAAGCCGCGCTTTACATGGTCACTTTTCACACAGACCCAGACACACGCATTTATACATATCTCGATATTCATCTTGGAGCCCCACCACAACTCAATATAAACTTGTGAGTCATAAGTACATAATTGTGCGTTCCCATATTATTATTATGCTCTTTGACAGATTAACATGCTAGCATATCTCTCTCTCTCTCTCGTTTCTCTGCGAGTAAGCCTTTTTTGACCAATAAACTCAGTAAGCAGTGTGGTACGCTTTTCCCACATGTAAACCCTTTTAAACTGACGGCTGCTGCTGCTGTTAACGCTGCAAAAATATTCGTGTAAAAAACTGTACGTTAGGTGCATATTGAGAGAGACAGCAGCCCCTACACGACAAAGTATGCATATACAGCAATGCCTGTAGTAAACGCTGAGGTATTACAGGCAACAAAGTAGGATGATAATATGGAAGTAAAGTGAAACCAGCGAGAAAAAAAAAGATTTTTGCTACATACAGACAGACAACCCTGCCAGCATACACGTTGCAAAGCTCTTTATATCTGTATCAGGCAAAACATATATTAAGCCTGTCATTGAAGCAGTGTTGCACTTTTTTGTAAAAAAGAAGAGTTAACTCGATCATCAGTTAAAGTTCCCACAGGAAAGGAACTGGCTACTGCATACTCCCTCTTGAAAAAAAGTTCTCATAACGTGTCAGTGCCCACATAGTATGTATTTATACGCACAGGTAGGGGAAGAGGACATTCTTCTTGAGCGGTGGTGATGACGATGAGCAAAAATTACTATTTTTCTTGCTAGTCCTTCCTTCTCTCACCAGTTCATTGTCAGTCGGTCAACAAAAGGACGAAACTGCGGCGTAGACCAGGCTGCGTGAATTAGTCAAGTTGGCAGAAGGAACTGTACAGCCACGAGGAATCACTTTCCCCCTCGGTGGCAGTGAGAAGGAAAATGACCATTATTAAAAGGCTGATTAAATTATATTATTACAGTAATCAACGATAGATTAGTTAGGTACCCGTGCGCTGTTTGTACCTACCACGGCAGCACGTGGGGGTTATCAACGGGGTACGTTTGGTACGACAAGCAAGAATAGAGGATTCTCTAGTTGACAATTTCCGTTTGGGCTCGCGTATCGTGTAAGTACAAGAAAATAATTTTCTTTGATAAAGCGTATCCTTTATGGTAAACCGATCACCGATTGCTGATTCATTTTTCGCAAAAATTGTGTATGATTGTGAGAACACCGTTTACCTTGTAATTTCTCATCAGGCAGTAAGTACACAAGGGAAAGAAAATGAGATTTGTTGTTGACCTGATTTTGATTAAATTCCGTAAATTACTTTGACTCTCTAATATTTAAGTCGTTTCAGTTGGAAAGTGAATTAGTTGTAGACTGTGCAGTGCTTTTATTCCTTTGTAGATTTTATGAATACGTTATACGCCTGTTATTTTTTACAGTTTTACAAGTTATTTAGTTTCAAAATTAAGATTGGTTTTGTATTATCCCGGCTTTCGTTTCTGTTTTTTGTCAATAACCAATCCAGTTGCAAATCCTGGCTCCGATACATTAATATAGTCAGTAGGAGCAGAGTTGAAAAAAATAAATTGAAACAGAAGGTGGTCCGTGCTTTATAACCTATTTGACCATTTTCCGAATAAACCAGTAATAGAAAATAGCATGGATGCACGGTAGTAAGCATTATTTATTGTGTTGAGCTGCTCCCTTGACTTGACCGTTTTGGCAGATTATCTCACCAAACGATCACCACTCCTCGGTAAAGTGAATAAGCAATGAGGGCTGCTCTAGCCGATTGGATTTTAATATTTAATCAATTTCTTAATTAAATTTTCTTCGGACTTGACAGTTCACCTCTATGTATGTGTGTCCTTTACTCTCAAACTGTCGACTTATTTGAAGGGAGGGGTTCTTCAAAAAGAAATCTAGTTCGGTTTCTCGTGTTTCTCCTATACTTCTCTAGCATGACGTGTTGTATTGTTTTATACCCTGCCAGTGACAAACACTAATGCATACCACATCATAAAGTGGAGCGAGAGAATAGCGTGCCGTACCGAAATATGCACAAAGCATTAAAAAGCCCTTTTCCAGTCGTTACCTAAAAACAGTAATTTTTTAATGGTTACAGGTAAGCAACAGCGTTTTTAAGAAGCAGTAAAGCCCAAAGTATTTTTGTGCATGTACAATTTTTTACGGTTTTGAGTACCATATAGGTGAGGTGTACTGTTTTCTGTTCTATTATCACTTTACCCACAGTACAACCACCACCCCTTTCCTATCTCACCAAAAATGCATTCTTGTCCCACCCACACATATTTCCATATTTTGAAAACAGCCAAAATGGTAAAACCTTCTTTGAATTTTGAACTCTAATCGAACAGTCATGTACGAAAATTTTCCTTTCTCTCTCGCTCATCATTCTTCTCAATTATAAGAGTGGATTCATACTTGGGAATGGGAAGGCGCCTCTTTTGGTGTTGTCTTTGGTTGTAAATGTCTTTAGCATTTACTCTATGCAACTGCAGCACTACTAGTGCAATGCACGAGAACAGAAGGGGGAATGACGACGATAATGATGATGAGTGAAAGTGAATCTTGTTTCTTTTCGTGTTCCCACTCATTACAAAGGATTTTCTTGTTTATTGTTACTTTTGTGCGGCGTATGTACTTGTGAATAGTAACAGTAACAGTTGAAATTTAATTTATCTTGTTGGAGTAGATACTGTGATTGTGGCGGCGGTGGTGTTTCTCCTTGTAAAAGACTACCCACCTTAGATTAGTGTACATCCCACCTACCTTTGGCTCGTGCAGCTTCCCCCAAAAAGTAGAGACATTTTTATGCAGGTATCCATACCGTGCATGTCGTATGTATATATCTAAAGGTAGAAACGTCGTGTGTGTTGTGAAGTGGACATATTGTGCAAAAAATTGGCACTATATAGATTTAAGGCTTGATATAAGATATAAGAAGAGAAATTATAAGTGTATACACTTGTATGGAAATAAAATTATAGAATAACAATTCGTTTTGTGATTGGCTGCCATTTTCAGAAATTACATCTTTTTCTTTTGTTTTTTTATGTGTGTATGTAGTACCTACGTGATGAAGCGACCTCGCTTGAGTCTTCAAAAATAACGATGAAGTAATGTGCACCTCCCTAGAATAATAATTTATTAAATTATTCTCCTACACATTGGAATTTACTGGAATTACGCTGTACAAAAATTGAAGAGAAAAATATTTATTTTCCTCTTTACAAAAGCTTGCTCTTTCGTGGGCAATGGGACAAAACCAAGTGAAAGTGGATAAAGAGGCGATGGAAACCACTCCTATACTCATGGACGACGTTACTCAAAAAGCACCCCCAACGGAGCCCCCTTTCCCTCTGCATAGGGCGGCGTACTTTGGGGAGCTGGAGAAAGTCACTGATTTACTAACAACGGTCATTCCTGGTTCGACAGAACCTTTAACGAGAAGGCAGGATAATGCGAAAATGACACCATTACATCATGCTACAATTGCAGGTAAATTCAATGTGAAATATAATGGAGTAAAAATTATAAATTTCCAGAAATACAATATTACTCCCAGTTAGTTTGTGGTGGGTATCAAGTATCAACTCAAATAAATTGTCAAGATGTAAAAGTATATAGTTTGCGCGACAGTTTAAAAAAAATTAATTAAATACAATAAATTTTAAGTTCAGGTATTTTTGAATCCCCTTTATAAGAAGAAATTGAGTTGGGTGAATATTTAAAAAATAACGTACGAAACATTAATATCATTCTTAAATGAGTCCTTATTTGTTCCTTTCACAGGAAAGCCTCAAAGTGTAGACATTTGTTCTCTTCTCGTACAAGCTGACCTGGCCGATCCAAATTGTATTGGAAAAGAGCCTTTGGTTAATTGTCAAGATTCCAAGGGCAAAACACCTTTACATTATGCAGCTGCAGCCAAACATCCTGATTTGGTTGCCTTACTTCTCAAATTCGGAGCTGACCCCAACATTAAGGANCCTGATTTGGTTGCCTTACTTCTCAAATTCGGAGCTGACCCCAACATTAAGGACCACGATGGATCTGCTCCGATACATATTTGTGCAGAAGGTAAAGCCAAAATTAATGCCAATTTGTGCTGAAATAATTCAGCACTTGTTAAATTTACAAATGACATTTTTCTTTAAGATGTAAATATGATTAGGAACACCTTCAATAAGCAACATCACTTCTTTACTTTTGCTGTAAGTAGTGCCTGCTACCACCAGATTAAAAATTCTTAAAATTTATTTTTGGAGGAGCAATGCATCAATAGAGAATTTTGAAATACAACTGCATATTTAAAAAAAACGATCATTAAGTGCATCCCAATAAATTGATCTTCGTCAATTTGACAATGATGATGACGCATTCCTTTTGAAAATGCGCCTCCTCTCAAAATCTCATCTACTAAAATCCATTCCAGCGGCAGCAAAAATTTATTGCTCTTGTGTCAATGTGTCAATATTTGTTTTTTATCTTGTCTTTCTCTTCCCTTGATTGGTGATCACTACTGTTGTGTGCGTATGCCTTCTGGAATTAAGTTGATGAATGCGCACATAAGAAACACTAATACGCATTCCTACAAATTCCGGAGAGAATCACGCACCGCTGCATTGTTATTTTTCTTCCTTGCTGTTGGGTGTAAGCCCAGTGAAATAAAATAAAGGGTATTTTACAGACTGTATGTGTGAGGAGATGATGTGCGATGCTTTTTAGAAAAAACAAGGCATTCATACACAAGTAATGTCTGCTGCACTTGAGTGAAAACCTCTCTCTGACAGTTTTACAACTTTGATTTGGTACTGCCACAGGGAATTCTGATGCTGCCATTGAATGTGTCCGGACCTTGCTCTCCGCTCCAAACATCATCCCTTACGACCCTTGCGGACCAAACAGAAGCTGCAGGAATGTGATTCATATTGCAGCCAACTATATGGCTTCAAAGATGCTCACTTTCCTTCTGAATAAAGGTTTTAACCATTCAAAAAAGGATAACCGAGGTCTGACGCCTTTGATGCTGGCGGCGTGTGCGGGTATGAAAGCGATGTAGTAGTTGCATTATTATTATTATTGGTTATTTATGAATAATGAGAGAAGACTCTCCTCAGAATGATTGAAATGAACGACGAAACAGCTTCCTGCAGTGGAGGCATCATCAGTGCATTATTAAAAGAAGCAATCACAATAATCACAGAAGCATTTCTTATTTTTTTCTGTTTTTTTGTCTTGCCACAGGAGATTCTGACGAGGCCGTAAAATGCGTTGAAACCCTGTTGAAAGTTTCGACAGCGGAGGAAATCAACGCTAAGTCGGAGGACAAGCATCAAACTGCACTAATGATGGCAGCATTCCGATCTCATCAAAAAGTATTGCAAGTTCTGGTAAAGGACATTAAGACTGACGTGTTTCTAACGGACTCACAACGACGCACTGCCTTACACTGCGCCGTGGAAGCTTGTAAATAATTTATTTCCTGTAGAGAATCACTCAATCATTCATAGATTCATTAGTAATGAATGAGTTGATTGTTTCATGAAATTACCGTTTCATGAAATATTGTTTTCTTTACAATGCTTTAACTCTTAACTACTACTCTTGTATGTTAGGGTTTCGCACAAACAGCCTGACCTGTGTCAAGTTATTAGTGGAATCGGAGCATGTGTCTGGTGACTGGGATAAAAAGCAGCTGTACTTATACGGGTCAAAGGACATAAACGGGGATGCTCCCATTGATATTGCCATAAAACATAAATCCATCCGAATCACGGAGTACTTGGTTACTGCGCATTCCACCCCAGAAGCATGGTAGGGAGCAATATAGAAATAAGTAGCCTTTATACGATGACATAAAGCCTACAGCTAGCTACTGTCGCTGTTTGGCACTTTTTGAAGTATTCTTTGTATCGTGCAGAGAGAAAAATGGGATATATATATATATTTATGTGGCATTGTCGTTTTATTAATACAGGTTGAAAGATGACCTGCTCATGACCATCTACTCAACACTTCCGGAAGCAATGATCCCATTGATGGATAAAGGCTTGCAGTACAATCCGGCGAAGTTTCATGAGCGAGATGAAGCAATAGATGTCGAGTTTGGGTACGTCAATGCCGTTTATTTCATTTTCTGACAATTAGTTTACCATTTAATTATAATAGCCTACTAAAAACGATATTTTTTGGTAATTTAAACATCAACATTTATATTGGTAAAACACTGGCATCGCGATGTAGCTTGTGCATAATTAATTGAAATTGAGACCGGTAATCTACGGTTGAGAACTCCTCATGCTGCTGAATGACCGAATTTTTTTTTCATTTTTGAGTCAACTTACACAGAAATAGTTTCATGCACATTCCATAGCTTTTTTTCCAAGGTGGAGTACACCTTTATTCATATCGTAATTGGGTTTTTCTGCTTGTATGACACAATGAACAATATTGTGCTCTGATTAATTACATTTTAGTGAGCTTGTAACTTGTATACATACCTATATGTTCCAAACTTGTATTTCATGTAAATTCCATATATGTTAAGGACAAACGAAATATAACTCCTGAAAATGCAACTACTGACATATAGCTAATTTGTATAGCTAGTTTAAACAAGTAATGCCTTACTCAATTAGACAACAAATGTTAATCCTTTGTGAATTGTTTCGATATTCACAAAATCTTAGTTATTTTCGCATCATTCCAATATAGAACAATAAAATGATCGGTGTGCATCTTTTACATACTAAACTAATTGTAAATTATCAAATATTAGCATTTCCCCCCGTAATTTACCGTCGACTACAGTTAAAAGCAATAATGCTTTTCAGTTTTAATATTTTTATGTTTCCGGGAAGGAGGAAAGAAGTTTCAATAAATAATTCATTGCGATATTTATCATTAATCTATGTGTTCAATTACACGCACGCACGAATTTGCTATTAATAAGAATTTTTAATTCGCTTATTACAGAACAATAACTGGTTTTACCGATCCTGTAATTGACGAACCAAAACAGGAGACAAAATTTCTCAACCGAATCATGAATGCCCCAAAAGAAATTCAACGAACCATGTTTCTACACCCTCTCGTTCAAATATTTTTGGACCTTAAATGGAAAAAAGTGCGGTGGTTAACTTGGATTGGCATTTTGTTTCAGGTGAGTAAGACAAGTCTGCATTTCACATAAAGTTACATTTACTTCTACGTCTCCAGTCTCAATCAAGTTTATTTTCGTTTTTACAGTTCATCTGGATAACAATATATACCTTCATGGTTTTCGAAATATACGTTCCAAATTGCCCCGACGAAAATCACAATGAAACCACTCATGTTGGAGAGAAAAAGAAAAATCTCAAGTTGTTCCTGTCGCTGGGGTTCGCTCGAAAGGAAGACTCAAGTAAGCAGAGAAACAACCTCTGAAAGAATCAGAAAGTTCACCCTTTTTACCAAGTATTGCAGCGCATGCTGTCATGAAAAGTGGAAACTACCACGTCTTGCTTCTAACTTTGCTCTTTGTTTTTCTCCAATTTTCATTTCAGCTCTGTATGATTGCGATTTCAATCATGGGGCAGCGCAAGGATTCGCGTTTATACTCTATCTTCTGTCGCTGCTTGTGCTGATCAAGGAAATTTTTCAAATGAAAAACGCCACGTATTTCAGGGATTTAACGAACTACGCTCAGCTTCTGGTTCTTCTAATTTCCTTCATAAACTCCTTCCCAGCATGGCAATCATCTTCTGATGTAGACAAGTGGCAGTCTTACTTGGCGGCGGTAAGAAATTTTCGAACTTGGTTATAAAATGTTGCGTGTGAGGTTCGATGCATTTTGGAAATGTATCCATAAATCAATATATATTATTGTAGTTTGGAATATTCATCGCATGGGTGCTAAGCCTCCGAGAGGTGGGAAAATTTCCTCGGTGTGGTATATACGCAGCAATCCTGAAAAAGGTTTTCTGGCATTGCCTAAAAATGTTGGTGTTCTACTTTCCTCTCTTGGTGGCGTTTGCCTTGTGCCTCCGAATATTGGTGCCTGGGGTAAGAGACAGATTCTACTTTCATACACGGTAAAAATGAATTTAATAACTCGTTCTATTGAAGCATATTGGTTGTTTTTATAGAAAGGACAATACACGTACATGTTTTTCGCCATTGTAAAAGTGGTGATAATGATGACGGGAGAACTGGACTTTGAAGACGCGTTTTATGAGGACGATGGACCTTCCCTGGCTGTAAATGCTATTCTTGGACAGTTTTTCTTCCTCTTGTTGGTTTTCATCACCACAATCGTCCTACTCAATCTTCTCACTGGTTTGGCAGTCAATGATGTTCAAGTATGCACGTTTAACACATTTTATATTGTTTGAGATACAAATATTATTTTACCAGTGGCTTCAAGATATAAATTCATTTTATATGCAGAGCTTGATTGAAGAGGCAGAAATTAACCGACTTTCAAACGAGTTGGAACAGATATACTTGTTGGAATCTCTGATTCTGTGGGCAAGGGAAAAAATAGTTGGAATGGAAAGAGGAAGCGACATTCTTTACAGCTGGAATGTCACAACAGATAAGTCAGTGTTGGAAAGAGAAATACCAAACGATATCATTTTAATGGGAAATCGTTAGTTTGCATAATTGCATCTATCTTAATTCTTCCAGGTATCCGGACTACTCCTGTTTTAGTTCCCACCAGAAAAATGTGGAAACGAAGAATTACCCACAGGATTTGAAAAACCGAATTAAGGACAAAAAGATCCCGGTAGAAGACCACTAGTCAATTATTATTATTATTGACTATATGTAAATTAGATTGTTGGGCTATTAAGGTAATCAAAATATTAGTGCCGTCTGGCGTGTCGTGTTACACAGATATTTTTAAAATGTTCGAAGGAAACAGTCCCGCTACTCCCTTTACCAACAGCATAGATTGTAAATCTCTCTTTGTCACTGCTTTACTCTGTACTGTATTTGTATCGTATCATTTGTATATTGTCTCTGTAGTTGATGGTATGTTTCGCTTTATACAATGTGTTGTTTTGCAGGTAACTGTACGTTTGTGATTTATTGTGTAATAAACGGAGTGCTACTTTGTAAATTGCATTGATAAAGGCAGGTTAAAATTTTAATTTTAAAATAGCATATATTACATCAAACATACATTTGACATTTGATGTGTCGTTACATAAAAACTTTTATAGGCTTGACCAAATTGCATAGTATTAAATTAATGTGACATTTCAAATGTGATTTTTGAAAACAAGTTTGCCGAATGTCTTTGAACAACCAAAGATACAACTGGCAAAAACAATTTATCCAAAAAATCCAAGTAGGTTAAGCCCATTTCCATTTCTCTGAAAATTGCATATGCCATGCGGACAAAAAACATGTCGACGATGAAGAATCAAATTAACTCCAACAAAAATACCGCGCGTACATCATTGAACTTCGTTTCGTAAATTCCAAATTTCGCTACTTCCGGGTAATCCAATACTAGTGAAGTAAAATTCACACTTGTACATTTACTGTTATGTTCTTAAAAATGCGTAAACTAGCGTGTAACGCAGAGAGATACGAACCCATTACGTTATTATGTCGTAGGTATAACGTGTCCCACCCCGAAAAAATCGACGTCATAAGTCATGATAGTGCTTATTTAAATAAGTTTCAGCTGTCCTATGCTCCTGTATTTCTGCTTGTATGAATATTTGTTCAAGCGATTTCATCGAGTCCGTTATAAGGGCTCGAATATTAGCTTATTATATCATCATCGAATATTCGAATATTGATAAGAGTCAAAACTCAATGTTCCTGCTACCACGACAACACAGATATAATCAAGCCAGAAACAATATTTCCCTCTATACAGTTTTTTTTTAATTTGATAGAAAAAATGCCAACAAAAAGAGAAAAAGATTTTGATGCAAAGCGTTTCCATGTGGTAAATCAGTCATTTGTCTGCAAACATTATAAAACTGACCAATTTAGTTTTAATTAATTATTTATTATGCATCACGGCGACTGACAAAGCTAGTGCCTACAAAATGTATTGTGAGGTACTTTACGCCAGCTTACACAAGAATTAAAATTAAACGAACTAAGCTTTTTA